>MVJL01001118.1:0-18651 GCA_002156465.1 Macrocentrus cingulum | reverse complement strand
ACACCCACCCCCCCGAAAAGTGGCGAATTCCACCAAGATTGGCCATCAAAAAACAGCACTAACTTTGCGGTAACTAAAAGTGCGAAAAGATAAAAAATCATTATAAAAATTATCTATAATTTCAAATAAAATGGCAATCACTACGATAAATACAATCGAGGAATTTGAGGATTACATCAAGTAAGTTAAATAAAAAATCAATCTTTAACAATACAACTAACCTCTGAACCTGCTTACAGATCAACTGATTTATTGGTTATTCACTTCCAAGCATCAGGCATTGACCAGTGCACACAAGTTCATGATTTCCTACAACAATTGTGCAAACACGATGTATATCATGCGACAAAATACGCAGAGTTAGACGCAGAAGAACTCCCAGCCCTATCATTAAAGTATGATATCAAGGCTGTGCCGACAGTGGTGTTGTTGAAAAACTTGGCTGTCGTCGGCCGAGTTGATGGCGTGGACACTGAAGCCCTTGGCGAGGCAATAAAAAAACACTCGCAGGCAAAATTCTCGGAAACTGAGAGACTAAAAGCATTGATTAATCAGGCACCCTGTATGCTGTTTATGAAAGGTGATCCGCAAACTCCAAGATGTGGCTTCTCCCGAACTATTATCGAGATTTTAAACAAGTATAAGACAAATTATCAATCCTTTGATATCCTGCAAGATAATACTGTCAGAGAAGGACTGAAAAAATACAGTAATTGGCCTACATACCCACAACTATATGTTAATGGTGAGTTAATTGGTGGATTGGATATTATAAAAGAAATGGATGCAAGTGGCGAACTTGAGACACAATTACCAAAAAAAATCTGAATAATTCTATTCAAATTTCAACTAAATAACGACAAAAAAGTGTAATCTTTGATAAACAAAGGTAATAAATAAATTAAACTACTTTCTATTATTTATTTTTTATTAGATTAGCAAGATGAATAAGCAACCATGTATTACATGACTGTTTTTTGAGAATTATCGTGATTTACGGTAATTTACTATGAAAATAATTACATTCTATTATTTTTTCTTCCTCCAGATTTTGCACCTTTTTTCGTACCAGCAATGACACTCTTAAATCGTCCGGCATTTTTCATTTTTTTCCGTTTATTCAGTGCAGCTCGAGTCAAAGGTAAATACGCATATGGCTCAGGTTTATCCTTTTTCTTCACATCACCACGAGCTTTCTTGGATTTATATTCAGCCCCAGGATGTTTCATCGCTTTCACAGGTCGATGAATTCCACTGCCACCAGGCCGATACTGCGAGGTTGTTGCCACACTCGCAGTATCACTCATGCTCGATGTACGTTTCCTTTTGCCTGGCTTTACCGACATCACCGTCTTGTCATCGATATCCTCCTCATAATCATCATCGTCATCGCTGCCCAAAAACGCCAGTTTTTTCTTCTCCTTCTTCACCGTACCGTCATCACTCTCACCATCACTGTCGGCAATAATTATTCGTCCATCTTCCGCCGTTTTAAATCCATGATCTTTCGATTTTTCCTTAACAATTGGATTTTTACCCTGTCCAGGTCGGGTAGCCATAATATTTTTAACTGCCGAAGGATCTGCCAAATCAACGATATTATTTGCATCTTCTTGAATCCAAATTTTACCCGCTCCCTTCTTTTTCTTCGCAGATATATCATCCTTCTCGCCATCCGTGTCGTCAAATTCTTCCTCACTGTCTGCAAGAATTTCCTCGATAGTTTTCGGCTTTTTCTTCACGTTAAATTCCTCATCACTCGCATCTTCAGCCTCTTTCGACCGTCTTTCTTCCTTGGCTTTTTGTTTTCGAGCCTCAATCTTCCGGATATTCTTCAGTCGCTTGTGCATCAACTCGTCCGTCGACGAGACTAAGCCATTGACAGTTTCCAGGCCGAATTTCCTCACTAATTTGACCAAAATATCCCGGACCTTCTGTCGGAAGTGACGCTTGCAGTCATCCGTCATTCCGGACAAGCCTTGCATAATTGTCGACAAGTTGGGACCGATAACTGGAGTTGGAAGGCCGGATAGATAAACTTTCACGTAGCTCAGTGCAGACATGGTGATTTCCCGCGTTGGTCCAGTCATTAGAGTACACGCGTGGCCGAGTATTTCATTGATTGTTTGAGTTCCAATAGAGCCATTGTATTTGTATGTTAAACTGGCGAAAACGAGCAGTGTAGCGCTCACGTGGGTCGGTGAAGCTGTAAGCCCGGCCATAATCATCTGGATATATTCGCTGAAATGCTCCGGATTGTTGATAAATTTGTCGCCAATAGTATTGAGCAGTTGATAAGCAGTTAATCGACACTTTTCATTCACGTCTTTTGTACATGCCACAATTTCCGGAACAATTGCTGCTAAAAATTTAGTCTTTTCCAGCTGAGGATGAATCTCAACAAGATGAGCGATACATCGTAGACGCGCGGTTCTACTCGTAATGCAAGTTTTCTCAGCACTTTTCTTTATTGCTGTCTGCAAAAATCGACGATTTTCCTTGATAAAGTCAGCGCACAATGGCACGTCATTCTTGCAAATTTCCTCGAGAAATTTGTACGCTTTTTTCTGCTCTTTTGGATGTTGATTGTCGTTGAATGCGAGCAAACACTTGTCGTAAATTCCTTGAAGTCTTTCGCGATCGGTGTACGGTGTCATAACACGAATTAAATCAAAGAGAGATTGTTTTGTAAAATCATCCGGTGAATTTTTAATATTTTCCAAAGCATTGTCGAACAATACTTGGGGCCATTCAGCCGGTGTGATTGGTAAATAAATTTTAATTGTATCAAACACAGCTAAACGTTGTCCCTCTTCATCCGATCCATTAGGTTTCGTTGTATATAAATTAAATAAAGCTGGTAAATAATTTTTTGCCACATTTGCCAAAACTGCTAAATCATCGTGTTTATCATTAGCCAAAGAAACTGTAATTAATTTACGTAAAGCAGCTAATATCGACAGTCGTAATTCTTTTTTCTCAACAAGCAAATCTCTCAATTGTTTTGCAATTTTCATAAAATTTTCTTGAATATCCGGTGGATTATTACAAAAACACGGTAACAATGCCCAAATTTGTGAAATTAATAACTCATAACTATGAGTACTAATGCCATCTTTTCGTTTTTTCGCCTCCTCCATTTTTCGTTCACACATTTCAGCCAGAGGTTTCATTGATTCAATGAAATATTTCAATGTACTACGTTGAATACAATCCTTAAGCACCGGAAGCATCCAACTTCGCCGCATATCGATGACATTGTTCGACGACTGCAGAGGAATATTAGCGAGGACTACTTCAGGTCCCATAGATTTCACTGCAGCTCCAACTGCGTACTCCACTTCAGAATTGTAAGTGAATTTGTGAGTGTCTCGTAATTCTGCCAATTCCACGAGGATCGGTGACAGATGAGACTGACAAATATGCCCGGAAACTTCAAAAAGCACAGCAATAAGATGGAGAACGTGATGCCAAGCTGAATTAAATTGAAATTTCAATCCTTGTCGAATGAAATTAAATACTTTGGACAATGGTTTCTGATATTTTTGAACTATTTGCGCATTTTCACACATTGGCGGCAGGCACGACTGTAAAAGAGTTTTAATTGTGTGCGAAGCACCGCTCACAACTTCGTGCTTGTCTGATAGCCACAATTCCGTGGTTTTTCCAATCATACGTGGAATATTAGCGGCACAGAGGTGAACGCATTTATCCACGAGATTCAAGTGAGCCTCCTGCATTACGGCAAGCCAAGCAAGAGTTGGCTGTGTGTCTCCAGGCGCTGGTTGATAGTCGTAAAGAGCATTGATGATCTGTGCGTTCAATTCTGCAGGCACAATACTCTCTGACGGACGTGATACAAAGAGACTGTGAAAAGACTGAAGGCTGCAAGATGTTACAATTGTATTATTGAGTGTCATAATTCTCAATAAATTTTCGCAAATTGATTTAACGTAAGATTTTGGCATTTGGTAGGCAATATCCTTCAACAAAGTCAGCACGTGGAGTGTTGTTGTGATTCTTCCAGGTTGTCCGGCATTTTCGAAATTTTCTAAACAAAATTTAGCCACATGTGGAGCAGCTGGATGATATGCCGGTGGATTGTCGGCTTTCATAATCTCACTGCCTTTGAGAAGTGCACTGATTGCGTGCTGAGCAACTTTACGCACTTTTGGCTTTTCGTAAATCGTAAAAGAGAGAATTCCATCCAAAAGTTGTATTGTTGATCTTTCTGTCCATACTCCGGCATCTTGAGCTCGTAATAGCAGCGATAAACATCCAATGCAGTGACGTAAAATTAAGTAGTTTTCATTTGCTACGTATTTCGACAGGATTTTAAAGAATTCTGCACTTGATGTATTGAATGTACGTTTTAGTACATTCTTCGGGACAGTTTTTATACACATACCAAGTAGGGACAAGAGAGCTGCAACTGATTCATCGCTTTCTGCTCGCTCCAACGTTGTCATTAGAGCAGCGTAATATGCAGTTGATGATTCTGTACTGCCTTGCTCTTTTATGTGCTCTGTCACTGCGGTCAGGGCAGCCAGCATTTCCTTGTGAATTAATGATGATGATTGAAAATTATTTTGAAAGCGAGAAAATGACATGTTTGAGCAGTTACTAAAGTCACTAGCAAATGTGGTGAAGGTTTTGAATGTCGTTCCAGTTGACGCATCATCGTCAATTTCGATTTTATCGGATGAAGCCAGTCCATGCACAGCATCGTGTTTTTTAAGGCTTTCAGTCGTTAGATTACTTGGACCTAAATACAATGATTATAATTAATTTTTTAAAATAGTGGAATAAATAATATTTTTGTTACATTACCCAAAGTAGGTTGGAAAAATCTGGATCGCGCTTGTTCACGATATTTATTTGTTTCAGGATTACTGCTGGAACTTTGACCTTTTGCCCATCGTTTCGCTTTTTTTCGGCTTGCCAGCCGCGGAGTTATTTTCCCCATTTTACACGATTAATATTATTTTTTAATCAACGCAGGATTGTTTGAGGTTACACAAATTATTCGCCACGAGGAAAAACGACAACACATGCTAGAGCCTACATGTTAGCGACACTGGGTAGATTTTCATGCACTCGACGGCGTCAAGCATGATCGGAAACGCTCAAGAGTGCTTAGTTGAATAGTCAGCGGTTCTCAGAATTATTGTCTATGGGATAGAGTGCTCGCCCATAGAATCAGAGGTCGTGGGATCGAACCCGGGTGAGAGTAGTTTTTTTTATAGAACGTTTTTTATAGCAAATTTAATTTCCTACAATTTATGTGGAATACATTTATGTGATATCTTGCGTATTTACAGAGTTATCACAAAAAAACTAAAATTAATTGTGGTTTTTCGACGATAACTCGATAAATGAGGGAGATATTAAAAAAAAAATCACTCCTGATCAATTGTTGGGCATAAAATTTCCTACAAAAAACATTCCACAAAATTTTCTGTAACTATCAATCTGTCTATCAGGCCTGTTGTTCAACGCCTGTCGTCTGGCTCTGAAACGCGACATCAGAACAATCATTTTCCGCATTCTGCATCTAGTAATCTAGACAGCGACGAGAATCGCAATGAATTCATCCAGAGAATCATCACGGTCATAAAAGTCAACAATAATATTCGACAGAGTCGAGTCCAAACAAAAAAAAAGAAGAAAAATTTGGCTAAAACCAAGCTGTTTGCCAGATACTTACAATGAGACCGTAAACATTAGCTCGAACACGACGATGAGCTACTACAGGGATACCATGGACACCTGCAAGTCTCCTATCCCCAGCATTGCCATGTTTGTCGAGTCAGCCGAGATTTTCACGTATTATGGTGCCAACCAGCACTTTTTATCAGTTGCACTTGCTTCATTCTTGACTTCCTTTGTCTATCATCCACTAGTTATTGAGTCGAAAGACTCGGTTAGTGATTTTGAAAAAACTATGCTTGTTTTAAATGATTTTTTTTCATTTTTATTTTTCCTTTTTACAGTTATCAGTGTATTCTCAATAAATTGCTGTTATAATTTGAAATTAACAGCAATTCTTGTTATTTTCTGTTTAAAAGTTCAATTAAATCATCGTTTCACTATGCTTCCTACAAATTACCATATTGGCAAAACTTGAAAATAATTCAAATAAAACAGATTTCAATACGTTTGAAAGATGTATACAGTACGTCGCTTAAGAATTAAATCTACGTCACATTATTCATTGTAGATAATTCGGTCAATGTAATGGAACTTGTTCATTTAAAATTTTACATATCGTGAGAAACCATACTCATGCATGAGAGTATGATTTGCAAATTATTGAATTCGCGCTACATTAATCATTGTTGATAATCCGGTCAACGTAAAAGAAATTCCCGTCATGTAGAATTTTACGTATGGTGAAAAACCATACATGAGTATGGCTTTTCACCATACGTAAAATTCTATATGACGGGAATTTCTTTTACATTGACCGGATTATCAAAAATGAATGACGTAACGCAGATTTAATTAGTATAGTTTCCCTCCACGATTGAGCACAAGTTCATTTTTTAATACATTTAATTTTTCTTGTGATTGACTCTCAGGTGAATTATCACGAGTACTGAGTAACACAATTTGGAAGTTGATGCCATCATCGAATGCAGCACTCAACTGTTAACAAACGGAAAAAAAAAATTATATTTCACATATTTTGTATAATTACTACACAATTTTGCACATAAAGTATGTGTTGAAGAAGTTGAAAAGATTTTAAGTGCAACTTACGTAACCGCTTGGTTTCTCCGCCATTTTGGCGACGCTATTCCACGGTGCTTTCATTTCAGCTCGAAATTCTCACAAAGGGCTCTTAGATGAATTATTTCAATAACTGTGAATTAAAAAATTAATTACATTTGACTGATAAACAGCTAACGAACGATAAGCAAATACATATGGTGAAACCATAGAGTGCATCCCTTTTGGCTATTGTTATAAAAAGTTTATAATTTATTTTTAAAGCATATAATAACTCTAATTGAATGTGGGAAAAATGCAATCATATACATGCACTAATAAATGAAAAATCATTGGTAATAACTGAACAAAAAAAAAAGTATAAAAATTAAAAAAATGAAGTTTCAAGTGTCGTGGAAAAAAAAGATTTATAGCAATTTGAAATATTAATAAGAATTATCAAATACATACCTTGTGTTCTTTAGAATATGCTTATGTTTTTAAGATTTTGACAAAAATCCTGCAGGCTTTGCTGTTATTTGCTTTCAGAGATACGAGTAGGAGAACGAATAGCACGATAATGCGAGGAAAAGACTGAAGAGCAAGCCAATAAGTAGGGCGTGGATCCACGCCGAATTCTCACAAATTATATTCGAAATTATCTGAGCGTCGTCGACCACGTCACCATCAGATAATTTTTTATGCTTGGCGACCTTGGCGTAGTAGACACTAGGGAGCGTAGGCATCGGTTTCCTCCCAAGTCGCGAAAAAAAAAAAAAACGTCGACGAATCACGAAAATGTGAGGTTAGGGTGATCCGCAGCTCTCTTTCACGTGTGTTGTTGAAAAAACATTGGAATATGGTCAAGAATAAGAATAATAACGTGAAAACATTAAAATGGACAAGCCTCAATGTTCCTCTAAGTGACCCAGTTCTGGAAACACTTCAAGATCTCCAATTTTCAACGCCAACTCCCATCCAAGTATGTAAACTCAGAATTAACGATCTTAAACCATTAGCTACAACATGTATCTAACATTTATTTACAATTTAGACAGCATGTATTCCACTACTATTAAATGGCAAAGATGTAGTAGCTGAAGCTGTTACTGGAAGTGGCAAAACACTCGCCTTTTTAATTCCCCTGCTCGAACTTCTCTTGGTATTTATTTATTTTCATCTCTCATAAATATAATTAACTCTTATAAACTTACTTTTTTTTTTAGAAACGACCGGAGAAATGGAAAAATACGGAAATTGGTGGGATTATTATTTCTCCAACGAGAGAATTAGCATCACAAATCAGCGAAATATGTGAACACTTTTTAAAAAAAATTCCTACCTTAAAGCACATACTGTTAGTTGGTGGCACAACTGTCAAAGAGGATATTGCTAAGCTAAAAAATGGAGCACAAATAATTATCGCTACTCCTGGACGCTTGGGGGATATTTTATCCAACTGCAAAGACATCAATTTAAATACAAGCGTCAAATCTCTGGTAATTTTCCTCGCCTAATCTTCTTAAATACACCTTTAAAAAACATTTATTTATGCTTTAAATATTTTTTTAGGAGCTACTTGTCTTGGATGAAGCAGATCGGCTTCTTGATCTTGGTTTTGCCACGACAATAAATACAATAATAAGTTTTCTACCTCGATTGAGACGAACTGGACTATTTTCTGCTACACAAACGAAAGAATTACAGCAACTAATTCGAGCAGGCTTACGAAATCCATCGCTAGTAGTTGTCAAAGAGAATTCTAGTGTATCTACACCGTCAAAACTGAGTAATTACTATACTGTGACCGAGGCAAATGTGAAACTTGCAGTTTTAGTTAATTTTATCAAAACTAAAGGGACACACCTCAAATACATGGTGTTTTTTTCCACCTGTGCATGTGTCGACTACTTCAGCCACGTTCTTAACGCGTAAGTTATAATTTATTTGATAAGAAAGAAATTATTTCTACAACTTTCAATTATTATTTACACTTTTAGATTACTCCCAGCGGCAAAAGTCTTTGCACTGCACGGAAAAATGAAGGGTAAACGACACAGTATATTCGAAGATTTCCGAAAGACTGAAAATGGTGTGCTAGTTTGCACAGATGTGATGGCTAGAGGCATTGATATACCAGAAGTTGATTGGGTCCTCCAATACGATCCACCAGCCACAGCCAGCAGTTTTGTCCATCGCTGTGGAAGAACAGCGAGGATCGGGAACGAGGGTAATGCCTTGCTATTTCTTTTAGAAAATGAGGACGCTTACATTGACTTTATCAAACGAAATCAAAAGGTGGAACTTGGCGATTTAGAGTTAAATATTCCTCCGGAATTTGCGGATAAGTGCGTAAAAACTATGCAAAAAATACAAATGGAGGACAGACTGATATTTGACAAAGCCAATCGAGCTTTTGTCTCGTATATTCAGTCGTATCAGAAGCACGAGTGTAATTTAATTCTTCGATTGAAAGATGTCGATCTAGGTCAAGTTGCCATGGGTTTTGGGCTGTTAAAAATGCCCCGTATGCCGGAAATGAAGGGCCGTGATTTATCCAACTTTACGGAACTTCCAAATTTCGATCTTAATTCAATTGCATACAAAAATAAACAACGCGAGGGCGTACGACAGGAAAAACTCACCAACTATCTTGAAACTGGTATTTGGCCGTTGCAAAAGGGTAAAAAACGAATGAAACAAACTGAATCTTGGTCGGAAACAAAAAGGAAAAAAGAGGAACGTCTAGATAAACGTGCAACTAAAAAATCGAAAAAAGAGCAAGCCAAGTTGGTTGGAAAATCACGTAAAAAAAAACGAAAATTACCAAGTGAAGAAGAAGTACTGGAATTGGCAAAAGATATTGCCTTGATGAAAAAACTAAAAAAGAAAAAGGTAAAATTTTTTTTTAATAATCTTCAAATTATTTAATTATAATTCGATTTTTTTTTACCAACAGATAACACAGGAAGAATTTGATAAAGAATTTGGAGTATAAAATTAACTGTAAGTTTCAAATTCGCATGAATTATTTAGAATTTTGTTTTTTTTTTTGTAAATATAATTGGAATTTCTGAATAAAACAAATTTGTGACCTTCAAGGATGCTTTGTTTGCACTATGATATATCATATTACATGGAATATAATTATTCTGGAATTTTTTTTCTAGTTAGACATTATAGTCTGTACATTGCTGATACTTGAGAAGTGTTTATGCAAGTTATTTCGATGACCCCCTTGTACAACAACCCCACAAACACATTCGCTTTCAGCTGTGTGTCGTATGGGCATCAGAGAGGGGAACGAAATGAGTCACACAGAGGAGGAGTTACAGTCGGTGCCCCCCATCAGCAGAGAAGAAACCATTTCTTTGTACACCACATATGTGCACGCACACAGAGCGAGAAGGCGTGCAGTGAAACTTGAATGTTTGAATATAAATTTTGGTACTTGCTTTCTTGAACACGTCACGAGTTAATTTCCAAACATTGAATTAAAATGGTTCTAAATACACCGATGGACCAGGGGGAAAACAGTCCCAAGTGGCTTTTGGAGTTGGAAAATCGCAAACGAAAGGTTAGTCATTGCATATGAGCTCATTATCAACTAATCCGTCATTAAACAATGACTCATCAGCTACCAGAAAATGCTAAATTATTTTTTAATAACAACATAACGTTCGTAAATGTTTCTAAATATTTTCTGATGCTTACAATTATACATTAATCTTTTTTTAAAACAAATTATCTTGACATTTTCAGCCGCGCTTGGCTCATGAAGTCGGAGCAGGAGCACCATGTATAAAATGTACTGGAGATTGTCCAGGTTTGGATTTACATTTTTGGCGAAAAATCTGTAAAAATTGTAAATGTGGCCGTGATGATCATGACGTACCTGACGACGAATTTCCACAATTTGATTTATTATTCGGACCAACAGGAAAAACAAAACGCAAAGCAATAGGTATATAATTCTCACAATTAAAAAAAAACTTTATATACTAAATTTTTTCGATTTATTTTACAGTTCTGAAAGTGAAAGATCAGCAAACAGATGAGACATTCGAGTGGGCCCCGCCGGACACGACAAAAGAACTCGCTGCCGACTACATGAAAGCATTGCCTGAGGATAAATTGCCGATCAAGGGTTCAGCAGGTGCAGCTCTGCGAAAACAACAATTGCAAAAGCAACTTCCACTGCACGACATTGATCACAAGATGTGTGATGAGCTAACAGAGTCCGAGAGAGTGCAGTTTGAAAAGTACCTTGAAAATTTAAAAAAATATGTTGGCCAAGGGAAAGTATCGAAAGTTATGGGCGCCAAGCCTTTCGCTAAATCCTTAATAACTCCGGCAAATGCATCCGAGTGCTTTACTCCAAAGCATCGACCAAGTTTTGCAACTAGTCAGCCGGTGAATCTTCGTACTCCAAGTAGTTTTGTGCCTAAATCGAATTATTCAACGCCCCTCGGTACGCACGAGGGTTCTTTCTATCAGAATTACGGTCAAACTCCGTTACACAGTGAAAATACGCTGATAACAGGCAGTTTCACACCTAAATCTGTGTATTCCACGCCCCTTGCACCACACGAGCGGCCATTCCATCAAAATTATCAAGGAAATGAGACTCCAGTTGCAGCTCCAACGGAGAATCAATCGATCTACTCTACGCCAATCGATCCGGACGATGGACTTGTTTATCCAAATCACGACGGGCAAAATAATGATCTCCAAGCTGTGTCAAGTCGGTTGGAGAGCATTCGTCGTCCTCTTTTTGGTCAGACTGTTGAAGAATCGCCGAAATTCGGCAGATACCATCATTTACTTGCGAACATAAAAAATGAGGCAGATATTGCCGAATCACTTCCGATTCGTGGAACGCATAATTTACCTATGCACTTTGGCACGATCAATAAAATACCTCAAGACGAGAAATACTCATCCATTCCACAATCAAGTAAATTTATCAAGTCACAAGGTCTTCCAAATAACGAACAAAGTGTTCCCGAATACAGTGCGACTAATGAAAGCCACAAAAGTAGCATTAATACTTCATCGCCTTTGAATAAGTCGCATAATCCTGCTGTAAACTTTGCACAATCCAATTTACATGGCAGTGACGCTCTCAGCAGTCTTCCTTATGCCTCGCAAGTGCAAAAGTTGAAAGACACGAAACCAGAAGCGGCATCGATCGAGCAAGTTTATCCAGAAGCTCAACAATGGCCTGAAACAGTGACAAGCAGTCGAGATGGAGCTGAAAATGATGAAAATTCCCGGTTGGTTGAGAAAATGCTGTTGGATGCTCTTCTGCCACCAAGTGCCATTCACTCGTCCGACATTATTGGCAGTACTTTGGATGAAAAGGGACTCTTACACATTCGGGAAAAATTGTCGGCAAAGTACAGTGCCAAGGAGGCACCTGTGGAGCTGGAGAATTTAATGAAATCACGAGATTTCGGGCGGCTCGTGAATGAAAATAAAAATTTGTCAGACAACGGAATGTTTTCCAGTAGTTTGAAACCGGTATCTGCAAAATTTAGCAGCTATGGAGACCCGGAGAACTCTGTTATTAAATCGGAGACTCTGCAAAATCCGATTTTTCCTGAAGAAGCTGTTGGAACGTCAATGGTTATGCAAAATCCTATTGTAGATCGGTTAAACTCGAGTTTGGAAAACTTGTCGGTCAGCTCGGTAAAGCCTCAGACCTGCCATGAATGTAAAGAAGTAATTTCCGTTGGGGATGTCGTGGTAACAGCAGAAAAAGCTAAAGATGCCAAGTGGCATCCGGGATGCTTTGTTTGTTCAGCTTGCAATGAGCTGCTGGTAGATCTTGTTTATTTTTATTACAAAGGCAAACTTTACTGTGGACGTGATCTCGCTTGTTTACTGGAAATTCCAAGATGTTTCGCGTGCGATGAACTGATATTTGTACGCGAATACACAGTTGCTGAAGGTCACAATTATCATGTTAAACATTTTTGCTGTTGGGATTGTGATTTGCCGCTGGCAGGCAAACAGTATACTTCGGAAAATGATCGACCACTTTGTCTTCCGTGTTATCAAAAAACTTATGCCAATTCGTGCTCACACTGTGGCAAAGTAATAGCCGCCCATCAGCAAGGTGTTGCGGTAAAAAATTTAAATTTTCACGCTACTCCCGAATGTTTTTGCTGTGCTAATTGTAAGAAAAGTTTGTTAAATGGAAGAATGGCGATAAAAGAGGAAAAACCATTCTGCAGTAAAGAATGCATTACTTCATATATGAATTATAAGAAAAGTTAATTATATTCCAATCAATATGAATATATATTTATATATTTTTTTAAATTTTTTTGTATAAAACAGTTTCAATTAATGATATGAAAATTCTGATTTATAACTTTGCTTTTTTTTTTTTTTGATTGAAACTAAAATAAAGGAAGACACCAATATAAATACAATCATAGTTACATTTATTTTTAGATGGTCCTCAAGATGAATCATTTTATCACGGTAATTCCCAATGATTTTTACTATAATAAATGAACGTTCATAAAGCATAAACGGAAAAAAACTAAGAGAGAATTATTAAAAATTAGCACAGTATCAAGATAATTATTTAACTGTATCTCTAACACACGAATAAAAGTGAACATTGGAACGAGATAAAAAAATATTATTCTCCAGAAAAAATGCATCACTCGATCAGACATTAATAAAACGTAATAAATCCGCACAAATTTGCGTTTAAAATCTGGAAATTTCAACGTCGGACGTAACAAACCCTGGTGCTGCAATTTTTTTTTTCTTTTTTATAACTTATTCTGATTTTTGCAGATATGCAATTTTTTTTTTTACCACAAGTATTATTGTTGTAGCTTTTTATGATTGAGTTGCAGCCAGATTTTATGTTTATTAGGTGAGGTGGAGTAATTATTCGGTATCACTGTCAACAACTCTGTTCTTATTACGAAGCTCTTGTTGACGTGCTGGTGGACTAGGAGTTCGAGAAGGCTTTTTCTTTTGTGGCGCCATCCGTGACCGTGTGACCCGAGCTGTAAGAAAAAAGTAAATATAATTTTTTATTCAATTGATTAGTTAATATTTAAGTTTTTTACCACTTGATATAATATTTGTCTCATCTAATTCGGCAGCTTCCTGGTTTCGCTCACGTTTGGCTTTTGCTTTGCGGCATTTTTCAAGAGTTGGCCTGCCCTCTACACCATTTTTCTCCAATAATTCGGATAAACGAGTGATACGTTCTTTATCAGATTTACATCCAGCCCACAATTGTTCATAATTCTGGACCCTAATACCAGCCTCCTTTATGAATTTTTTCATGGAAGCCACTTTTTTCTCATTAGCCGCACTCATCTTTTTCCTTGCTTTTTTAGGAACATCTTCGGGTGCATCTTCCTCTTCGTCCTCTTTATCTGAAGCTGATTTCTCATCAGCTTCCGATGTATTTTCCGTCTTCTTCGGCTCGGATTTTGCGCTGTCTTTTTTAACAGCTGGCTTTTTTCCTCCTTTCTTTGTTTTCACCGATTTTTCATTGTCATCTTCATTATCACTGTTTGTTTTTACTGAAGCAGCTTTCTCATCATCACCTTCGTCGTCGGATTTGTCTTTTTTTGTTATCTTTGCCGCAGGTTTCTTGACATTTGTGGCTTTTTTCGCACCTTTTTTCCCTTTTACTGGCTTTTCATCCTCAGATTCTTCACTTTTCTCGTCCTTAGTGCTCTCCACGCTGTCTGCAACTGATGATTTACCGTCATCGTCGGCTTTTTCATCGTCTTTAGTTGTTTCCTCCTCATCTTCCACCGCCGTAGCCTTTTTTCGTCCTCGCTTCGGTGCAGTTGCAACCGTTTTTTCGACTGGTGCAACTCTTTTAGTCGCTTTCTTAGCAGTTTTCTCCGGTTTTTTCTCCTCTGCATCACTACTATCTTCACCAGCAACTTCAGGCTTCACGTCAGGCGTCACATCTTCTGTTTTTTCATCCTCTGTCGGTTTGTCTTCTTGTTTCTTGCCTCGTGTCGGTGCTTTACGTGAAGGCACCGCAGCCTTCTTCTTCGCGGCAGCTCCAGTTTTTTTTGCAGGCACAGATTTTTCCTCTTCATTGTCCTTTATGCTTTCGGCATCTTCCTCTTCATCGTCTGTAGCCGCTTTTTTCTCTACCTTTTTCTCGACTTTACGTGATGGAACGGCTCGCTTAGCTGGTGCTGGTGCTTTCTTGGCGCCTTTTTTCACCGGTGCAGACTCAGTTTCCATTGCATCATTGCTGTCCTCTTTGACTTCCTCCTCAGTATCCTTGATGGACTTGGATTCGTCATTTTCTCTAGCCGTTTTGTTATCCTCGGGTGATTTTTTCTTTGCAGCACGACCAGCTGCCTTTTTCGGCGGGGCTGCAGGTTTGGCAGATTTTTCAGCAGGCAATTTTTTATTTTTTGGAAGCTCTTCAGTTTCTTGAATCTTTTTCGAGTTGGCAAGCGATTCAGTGGCTGTTTCAGCTTTTTTAGAAACAGTTTTGGCTTTAGAATTCGACTTTTTATCAGATTTATTTGATGGTTCGTCATTGTCAGAATTTTCTGGCTCAGAGGCGCTTTTCTCAACTTCAGAGTCGGTTGCTTTGTCCTGAATAATCACTGTTTTAGGTCGTGGCTTTGCTTCAGCCTCATTTTCACTCTCGGAAGACTCGTCTTTGTCGCTGGCACACTCCACGGAAAGTTCTAGACCATGAACAACTTCGGTATCCTCTTTTTTCTTATTTTTGGCAGCCTTGGCCGTGGATGCACTTTCCGATGTTGTTGGTGTATCGTCCACCTCCATTTTATCGCCCTCCATCGATACCGCCAGGTGAAAATCAGTGCTCTAAAAGAAATTTATGCTTAAATCTTTGATGTTCTTATAACATCATAGGTAGATATTTGAAACACATACCGCATTGGCCTTTGATTCACCGTCTTCGTTGGTTTTTTCCTGCTGCTCTTTGCTAGTGCCATTAGATTTGTTATTTACATCTTGGGCTTCATTATTCTCTTTTTCATCTTGTCGGATTTTTTTTACAGCTTTTTCAGGCACTTTGTCCTCGGATGACTCCTGTCGACGCCGTTTATTCGATGGTTCAACATCGACTTTCTCAGCTGTTTTCTTTTTGGTCGATTCAGCCGATGTTTGCGCCTCCATGTCCTGAGTAGGATCTTCAAGATTTGATTCAACCATATTTCTGGGGATTAAAATATTGGAAAAATTAATATTTTCATTAGAGTGAGGTTATGAAGGCATCGTGTTTTATCACACGAATTTTTTATCTACGCTTCAAGATGATTAAATGATGAAATTAATAATTCTAGACAAGTTTAACTATGATTTTTTTATATAGTCACATGTATGCCGGCATGGCCACGCATTTAGCAACGAGGACTCACCGCAATGATCAATTTTATGGAAAGAAAAAAAGTAAAAAAACTCACAAAAAAATCAGATAATTCTGCTCACTCAAAAAAAATTTGGAGAGGTTGTATACGGATTACAGTGTATTAATGAAATTTTGACAATTTCTTGAAGCGGGAACTTACAGCTCAGTAAACAGATATGATGGATGAACCACAACCACACCACGATGCGCCGTAGGGATTGAACGAATTATCTCTCTCAGTAAATACCGGATTTTTATATTTTATTGTTTAGTTATTTTTTAATGACAGGCATCAAAAGTATAAAAATAATTTAGAGCTTACCTCAATACCGTTTTTTACGTTCAATATACGTTATTTATTACGCATATAACAGTCTCCACATTTGCGCGGCAAAATATCTATGCGGCAATAACGTGCAATAACGTTTTGTCGGCCATTGACTATACTGACGCCATCTTGTCAACCGAATATTATTTCGAAGCGTCTCTATAACCTTGATCAAGAGAACTTTGATAAATTTTTTTTTCTACTACTCAAAAATCGTTTTTATTTCCATGAAAATTTATAAATAACTTAATAAAAATAAAAAAAATACCTATTACATGGAATTCAACTATTTAAATGAATGCAAAAATTTTTGATGTGTCAAAATTTCGTTCATCAATAATTTTAAGGCAATAAAAAAATTATTTTTCAACAAAGCACGAATAAATAAATACTTAAATATATAATTTAGAAAAGAATTTTTTATTTAAAATTACTTTGAATAATTTTGCATAGACATTTGACTGTATAGGTGGCGCTTTGGTGTCCCAGTTGGTGGCGCACTCTACGGATTACTCTGGCTGCTGCAAGCTCGCAGCAATCTCACTGCTTATTGGCTCCGGATGTTCACGTGTTTTCATGTTCACCTTCATTTGCATCGGATTGCACTGGATTGCATCATATCTCTCTTGAATTCTTGATTTGTACAAGTGCGCGCGCGTGCACTCAACACTTTTGGTGCTACTACATAGAATCAACATGTAAACAAAGTAAATAATAAGGCTGTATACATTTTCTAAGGTAAGATTAGTATTTTTTTTTTTAGATATTTTTTAAATCATTATGTATATCAATCGGCAACATGCCTTATCTATAAGAAGTTATTTGTTTTTATTTCACATTCATGCAATCTTTGAGCACAAATAATATAGGTTAGGGTATATTATTTTCCGATTTTGCAATTATGCTATAAATATAGATAGCTCGGATAGCTGCAGATTCATCGTCGGTGAGTGCCAAGTTCTGAAGTCTATTTGAGGAGTTCAACGATTAAAAATATACAATATCAAACAGACTTATGCATAAATTGGGCGCTATGTTTACATTAGTGTTAACTAAAGTTGAGAAGATTCGATAACTATGTAGTTTACACTCTCTTGAATAGTGTTCTGTTGTAGAAAATCAGTCCTGCAGTCATTTTTAGATGTTTATTTGATAAATCAATTAATCTATCACCGGTAGAACACCCTTAGAAGTCAATAATTTTATATACAGCTGTATAGGGTCTTTGAAGTGTGTCTCTAGCTAGTTTAATAGTTCGACATCGTGTGAATGCCCTCAGAACTTCGCAAATAGTTATTTAATTAATTTTAAAGACAATTCTTCGTTTTTACGCCTGCTTAATTGGTTGCCGGGGCTCAAGACTATTGAGAGTGAAAAATTTACATGTAACTTTTCACGCTGGATGTGGACAATGCACCTGATTAATCCGTCGAGTTTTTTTTGCAGTAAAGCTAAATCCTGACTACACAATTATAATGGCCGGGAGCTGCTGGGCAACCTGGAGTAACTCGAGGCATTCTGTTGATTCCAATTAACGTCTTGGAACTCAGTCACTCGTAGAAGCATCATGAAGATCAGCATCCTGGCGTTGCTAACTCCAACGTGAAATCACAGGTGAGAGTAATGTTGCGTTTAGTTTTTTTAACAATTTTTCACGTGTTAATATCTGTATTTTTTCAGCTTTGGCGTTGCTAACTCCAACGTGAAATCACAGGTGAGAGTAATGTTGCGTTTAGTTTTTTTAACAATTTTTCACGTGTTAATATCTGTATTTTTTCAGCTAGTGGCTTGACTATTGCCAGAGCTGACTGCAAAATCAGTGCTGATGACTTTTGGCGAGTTATGGTGTTTAAAACAATATATCTGTATTTTTTCAGCTAGTGGCTTGACTATTGCCAGAGCTGACTGCAAAATCAGTGCTGATGACTTTTGGCGAGTTATGGTGTTTAAAACAACATTTAAATTGATGAGTTTGTGTATTTTTATATTTTTCCATGACGTTATCAACTTTTCTCGCAACAATTGGATTTTTTTTTCGAATATGAAAAACAAACTTCTGTATTAGAAGACATTTTTTTATATTTTTCCATGACGTTATCAACTTTTCTCGCAACAATTGGATTTTTTTTTCGAATATGAAAAACAAACTTCTGTATTAGAAGACATTTTTTGGGAAAGTTCTAGTTACTTGTTGAGTTTTCATGCCTTATAATTTAAT
>MVJL01001117.1:0-11205 GCA_002156465.1 Macrocentrus cingulum | reverse complement strand
AAAATTATCACATGATTAGTATCAAGAAAGCATAAAGTTTATGGTGTTTCAAAAGCCCACTATGAAAATTAGACCGATCGAAGGTCACGCACGACTTTTCAAATGTTAAAAAATGGTCCAAAAGTTATCAAACAACTTTTTTTTGTTTACGTTACGTTTGATCATTTAACATGTAATTTTAATATTTTCTTCTAAGTTTTAATGTGAATAATTTATTTTTGACGCATCGTTTATGAATTTCGAAAATTCTTGCGTAGGTAAAAATAAATTTGCATAAAATGTTTTCATATTTCAGCTATAGCGAATTATTCTAAATTTATTTCAAGAAGATGAATTTCGAAAATTCTTGCGTAGGTAAAAATAAATTTGCATAAAATGTTTTCATATTTCAGCTATAGCGAATTATTCTAAATTTATTTCAAGAAGAAAAAAAGTCGTTTTTTGTGCCAACCTTATATATACATAATAATATTAAATTCTGCAAGGGCTATTAGACCGATCGAAGGTCACGCACGACTTTTCAAATGTTAAAAAATGGTCCAAAAGTTATCAAACAACTTTTTTTTGTTTACGTTACGTTTGATCATTCAACATGTAATTTTAATATTTTCTTCTAAGTTTTAATGTGAATAATTTATTTTTGACGGATCGTTTTGATCATTCAACATGTAATTTTAATATTTTCTTCTAAGTTTTAATGTGAATAATTTATTTTTGACGGATCGTTTACGAATTTCGAAAATTCTTGCGTAGGTAAAAATAAATTTGCATAAAATGTTTTCATATTTCAGCTTGAATAATTTATTTTTGACGGATCGTTTACGAATTTCGAAAATTCTTGCGTAGGTAAAAATAAATTTGCATAAAATGTTTTCATATTTCAGCTGTAGCGAATTATTCTAAATTTATTTCAAGAAGAAAAAAAGTCGTTTTTTGTGCCAACCTTATATATACATAATAATATTAAATTCTGCAAGGGCTATTAGCGAATTATTCTAAATTTATTTCAAGAAGAAAAAAAGTCGTTTTTTGTGCCAACCTTATATATACATAATAATATTAAATTCTGCAAGGGCTAGTGAATAAAAAAATATATTCGCAATAATAAAAACAGGTGCATTTGAATTTTCTTGTAATTTCGTTTTCATTCGCCAAAGTCGAATTTTTTATTTCAAAATATTCCACAAGAAAAGGATTTTAGGACCAGATATTGAAATTTATTTTTTTGTAATTATGCTTTTGAATTTTCAACCACATTTTCATTTGAACTCTATCTAAATCATGCTATATGCTACTGAGGAACTGTCTTTATTTATTTTTATGTTAAATATGAATTGTCGATTTTAATTTTTGGTATTATAGTTGACATTTTACATCAATGAGTTTACATACCAACTGGTTTTTTGGCCTTCCTCACTCGATTTAAATCCTGTATTTTTCCCCGGATGTACTCTTGGTACATGCCCAGTTCCAGTGTCAGCTCTTCTCCCTTCAAATTCCTCTTGGTTTTGAGATAGTACTCAAAAATATCTAAAGAATTCATAACAGTATGAGTATTTAATAATTAATATTATTCAAGAACAACAATGAATAATCGGATATTGTGTGGCAAGTGCGTAATGGCAAAAATTTTTCGACAGCGTGCAAATTTGTCCCGAATCAAGAAAAAAATTTATTATCCGATTTGACAGTCATCTACTTCCATGACATGAAAAAAAATAAAAAAAATGTCTTCACAAGTCCACGTTAATTTTTTTTAGCAATATATGACTATAAAGCTCGTATTTTCCACTCTTAAACCGCATTAAAGTGGCCGATTTTTTCACAGTTGACATCCGTATCGAAAATGCGTATTTTCTTTACGATTAGTGTGTTAAATGCCCGATTGTCTCACTTTTGCGAACTCTTTATGCATAAATGTCAGCTGTTAAAAAATTCGGCCACTTAATGGCGGCACCAGAGTGGAAAAAACGAGCATTACTGACTTTTGGTGTAAAAAATATAGTCTGTGTGGCATGTGCGCAATGTGGACTTCCTTTTGGCTCGTATACGAAACCCTCGAACTCGTCTAGAGAATCTACTCTCGATGGCTCGAGACAAATTTTTTGTAAAAAAATTTGCCGTCTTTGTTTACTTAATACCCAATATATACCATTGTCAGATGATTATCAGAAACGAGACTGAATTAGTAAGTTGGATATTTACCCCGAACGGCAGCCAGTTTAGTTGAGTTTAAGGCAGGTTTCGCAGTGCTTCCTTTCTTGGAATTGCATGCGATTCCAGTTACGCTGCTCGCCTTTAAAGTTGCAATTCCAAATATTGCGAGAGCGATGCATTTTACAAAAATCGAATTGCTTAACTCTCCTTGCGTCACTGCATCATTATATGCATTCATGGATAAATATTCGCCCCCTCCACAATGAATCTACAGCGGTTATCACAGACATTGATTATTTTAATTTTTTTCAGATGCGATTATGATTTCAGCTGAACAAAAAAGTTATTTGAGATGATAGTAATTGGCAGAATCGTTGTAGATAAAAATGAAAGTTATAGAAGGAATTTATGAATTTCACGTTCAAATAATAAAGCATATTTACATGGTTATCAGTAGTCCGAATGTATCCAACTTTTGGTGGTAAATTTATATCTTCGAGGGCGAGCGCCATACCGTTTGGCTCAGTGTCTGGAACAATTTTTAATATTGTGTAAACATTATTATTGAGCATTTCTACAATATATCTATACAATTCTAACTCTCGTTAGTTTCGATTATTTATTACTGTTTCTGTTACAGGCAATATCTTTCTTAAATGATTTTTTAATACCTACTTTGAAGACGATCCCAATTTGCAACAGTTGATCTAGTTGTGGCTGCAGTATTGTGGCTATTAGGTTTCTCACGAGTTCTGGCAATGCGTTGATTTTGGTTTCAACAAATTCCCGATGATCTCTTATCTCCTTTCGTAGCTGTTCAACTGCTCCAACTAATTTTTCTTCTCTATTCTTTTTTGATTTGCTCTTCTGGAACGTAGCAATTCATTTCTTCATCAGTATTTCGAAGCAATTTGCCGAAAATATTAAAGTCAGTCACCAATATGTCTATGTATCGTCGATTATACTATGTTTTTTCGCGTTTTTAAATTAGATATCGAAGTATTTTTTTGTTTTTATTTGACTGTGTATTAAATTTAAATTGAAACATACCTTTTGTTTTGATTGAGGTGAGTCTGGAATCTCGAGGTCGTTCTTGGGTGGATTTTCACTTCCAGTTGTGCTCATTATGGACCCACCATCTGTTGCTCCGAGCTGCAGGAACGAATATATATTTATTAAAATCATATTGTAATTTGTTTTTATTTGACTGTGTATTAAATTTAAATTGAAACATACCTTTTGTTTTGATTGAGGTGAGTCTGGAGTCTCGAGGTCGTTCTTGGGTGGATTTTCACTTCCAGTTGTGCTCATCATGGACCCACCATCTGTTGCTCCGAGCTGCAGGAACGAATATATATTTATTAAAATCATATTGTAATTTACTTATAGTTGAATATCACTGCCAAAAAATAATATTTACATCGAATGTATACAGCGCTAGAAAAAAATTTATTATCCGATTTGACAGTCATCTACTTCCATGACATGAAAAAAAATAAAAAAAATGTCTTCACAAGTCCACGTTAATTTTTTTAGCAATATATGACTATAAAGCTCGTATTTTCCACTCTTAAACCGCATTAAAGTTAAAGTGGCCGATTTTTTCACAGTTGACATCCGTATCGAAAATGCGTATTTTCTCTACGATTTAAGCTCGTATTTTCCACTCTTAAACCGCATTAAAGTTAAAGTGGCCGATTTTTTCACAGTTGACATCCGTATCGAAAATGCGTATTTTCTCTACGATTAGTGTGTTAAATGCCCGATTTTCTCACTTTTGCGAACTCTTTATGCATAAATGTCAGCTGTTAAAAAATTCGACCACTTAATGGCGGCACCAGAGTGGAAAAAACGAGCATTACTGACTTTTGGTGTAAAAAATATAGTCTGTGTGGCATGTGCGCAATGTGGACTTCCTTTTCCACTTAATGGCGGCACCAGAGTGGAAAAAACGAGCATTACTGACTTTTGGTGTAAAAAATATAGTCTGTGTGGCATGTGCGCAATGTGGACTTCCTTTTGGCTCGTATACGAAACCCTCGAACTCGTCTAGAGAATCTACTCTCGATGGCTCGAGACAAATTTTTTGTAAAAAAATTTGCCGTCTTTGTTTACTTAATACCCAATATATACCATTGTCAGATGATTATCAGAAACGAGACTGAATTAGTAAGTTGGATATTTACCCCGAACGGCAGCCAGTTTAGTTGAGTTTAAGGCAGGTTTCGCAGTGCTTCCTTTCTTGGAATTGCATGCGATTCCAGTTACGCTGCTCGCCTTTAAAGTTGCAATTCCAAATATTGCGAGAGCGATGCATTTTACAAAAATCGAATTGCTTAACTCTCCTTGCGTCACTGCATCATTATATGCATTCATGGATAAATATTCGCCCCCTCCACAATGAATCTACAGCGGTTATCACAGACATTGATTATTTTAATTTTTTTCAGATGCGATTATGATTTCAGCTGAACAAAAAAGTTATTTGAGATGATAGTAATTGGCAGAATCGTTGTAGATAAAAATGAAAGTTATAGAAGGAATTTATGAATTTCACGTTCAAATAATAAAGCATATTTACATGGTTATCAGTAGTCCGAATGTATCCAACTTTTGGTGGTAAATTTATATCTTCGAGGGCGAGCGCCATACCGTTTGGCTCAGTGTCTGGAACAATTTTTAATATTGTGTAAACATTATTATTGAGCATTTCTACAATATATCTATACAATTCTAACTCTCGTTAGTTTCGATTATTTATTACTGTTTCTGTTACAGGCAATATCTTTCTTAAATGATTTTTTAATACCTACTTTGAAGACGATCCCAATTTGCAACAGTTGATCTAGTTGTGGCTGCAGTATTGTGGCTATTAGGTTTCTCACGAGTTCTGGCAATGCGTTGATTTTGGTTTCAACAAATTCCCGATGATCTCTTATCTCCTTTCGTAGCTGTTCAACTGCTCCAACTAATTTTTCTTCTCTATTCTTTTTTGATTTGCTCTTCTGGAACGTAGCAATTCATTTCTTCATCAGTATTTCGAAGCAATTTGCCGAAAATATTAAAGTCAGTCACCAATATGTCTATGTATCGTCGATTATACTATGTTTTTTCGCGTTTTTAAATTAGATATCGAAGTATTTTTTTGTTTTTATTTGACTGTGTATTAAATTTAAATTGAAACATACCTTTTGTTTTGATTGAGGTGAGTCTGGAATCTCGAGGTCGTTCTTGGGTGGATTTTCACTTCCAGTTGTGCTCATTATGGACCCACCATCTGTTGCTCCGAGCTGCAGGAACGAATATATATTTATTAAAATCATATTGTAATTAACTTATAGTTGAATATCACTGCCAAAAAATAATATTTACATCGAATGTATACAGCGCATTATTATTATTATTATTATTATTAGAATTATTCGTACCTGAATCTCGTTGTCGTCCGTTTCAACAGCTACAGTAGATGCATTTGACGCAGCAAGAGCGTTAGCAAACATCGTTTGCAGCTTTGTTGGCTTTGTTTTTCCAGTTTTTTTTTCATCTTTTTCCTAGACAAGAGGAAATATCCAATATTGGTATAATTTTCAGGAAATAATATAGCTACTTAGAAAAAAAATTTCGACTGATGGCGGAGAAACTCGTTTCGTTTGAATTTTTTTTGCTACATTTAAAAAAACAGTATATATACATGTTTACCTTTACATTTAATTTTTTTTTTTCCTTATTCTGCTTGGCTAGCCGTTTTAACTTTTTTTTCGTCATTTGAGTATCATTACATTGTGTAGGCTCACTGTTCGTGACGTGTGGCTCCTGCAAATTTTTATTACTGGTAAGTTCATTTCGGTGACATTATTTTCTCTTCATAACCTATTAGCAAGTTAAGTTGACGTACCTCTACGATACCTCTTTGCGTACGTATTTTTTTGATTGCTTCTGTCGAGAGCGGTGTCGGATCCATAGCTTTTCGTTTATTCCCCCGATTCGAATCTTCATTCTCAGTGTCGCTGGGCTCTGTGTGATCCGCTGTGTTCTGATTAATCGGATGATCCCGATTATGATTCCCTGATTTCTGTGCATGTGTGTGTTTTTGAGAAAACTTTTGTATTCATCAATTTTGCTGTATAATCTATATTTGGCCAAAATTTAGTTTTATTTTTTCTGTATACAATACTTAGTCTTAAGTTAGCAAATTTCAAAATATACGGGAGTGTGGGGCAAATACCGGCACAATGTGGGGTACTTGAAAAAACGCGAGTAAAAATTTTTTCTCTAATCGCGCCAACTAAGGCGAATTTCTTCCTAATTGCAATTAAACTTTATTTCAACTATCATCCAATCATCTGTCTAACTTTTTGTGCTGTCTGACGATGCTAACTTTTACTGGAGTTTGAAATCAGTAATTTTTCGAATTTTACAATAGTATTCTATAGGCATGCCTTGCAAGGTAAAACTATTTCTATAATTTTTTTTTGTTTGTTTGTTTGTTTTTTTTTTGGGAGATTAGATCCCATTTTTATAGACCCTATATTTATAGTTTCTAAAAAATCATCATTGGCTCAAGTACCCCATTTGCCCTGTATTCCCCTAGCTATTACGATCGACGAAATATTCTTTTTGTTAAGAAGTAATTTTTTCCTCAGTATGCAAATGAACTTGATTATCGACGCAAAAAATAATTCTTTTTGAAGTGTATACTTCAGTGTATGTAGAGTAATGTTATTTTTTATTTTTATTCACGTATATATATATTTATAAACCTGATAGTATTCATTTTTTAGCCACTTTTCTGATTTAATATGACTTGGCCCTGACATGTTATACACTGATGCGCCATTATCGAATCGCAAATTGCAATTGGCAAGCAGAAATCGCCCTTATATAGTAACAACTCCATAACATTCTAGTTTGCACATATCGACGAGGTATAAAGCCACTTAGGAATAAGAAGTTGTATCCAATATTCGATATTTATGCCTTTGGACACAATAACAGTTCTTCATTTTTTTTTTTATTGTTTTGTGTAGCTAAATCTCAATATTAATATTCAACTTATTATTTATCTTTATATAAAAGTAAGGATATAAAGAACCCGGTCGGCTGTCCTTAAGGTCTGTAACTGTTTCATTTAAACTATATTCACATTTAAATATCCTAATATACGCAGTATTATTATATATACATATTTATATACCCAGACACTGTGGAAAGTGTGCGATAAAATACCGTGTACCAGCCGTAAAGTACATTACTTTTGAAAGCATTTCTGAAATCGGTACGATAAATTCTTCGCCTTCAGAACTAGCTTCTAATAAATGTCTTAACTCGACTTGGTTGTCGAAAGCGGCCGACGCTGTAACTATTTCACAGCAATGAAGAAAACACAAATCATCACGAATCATAAAATTTTTTATCCGAATGATTTTTCCGTCTTTCAGTTGGATGGCCGTGTTATCAGTTTTTTTTGGACGTTGGTATGTTGTGCTTCGCAGCACGATTCCTTTATATATACATCTGTCAAAAACTCTGAAGTACGTGTCGGTGTTGTCATTGAAACATTGTGACAGCCCACATGATGTCAGCTCCAGATTTTGTCCATGTCCATTCCCAATCAATGTAACTTCATCATCCGTTCGAACACAATTTCTCAAACTCTTTGGCTTGAATAGATTTGTACAATAATACAGACAATCTGGTGATTTAGCTGCTTCTTTGATGTTCAACCGAATAAAATCTCGTTTCATACTCATCGTCGCTATTTGGATACCGACACCGCGAGCAGCATGAATGTGACGTTTCAAGTGAAAAATTCCATCCTCGAAGATGAAGCAAGAGGTTGCATGCAGCGGGCCACTTTTCCGGACGGACTGCCCCAAGTGGAGTAGTGAATGAATATTAAAAGTCATGAATGACAGCCCATAGTGAATTTGACACTCAGCTACAAATTGCACCAAATCATATTCTGCTGCTCTTATTTCAAGTTCAGTTATTTCGGACTTTAGAAAGGCCATTACACTCCGAACCAACCGCAAATATGATCGGTAGCATTCTTCATCGAGAACACCCTCCAGACACGGCGCACTATCAAACAGCAGCCAAGCTTCCCACTCAGTTGCCTTCCATTTAGCAATGTGTTTCATGGGCCGTACTAGTCGAGGAATTTCTTTCGGACGTCTGATGTTCATTCGGCGCTTGTCTATTTCTTGACGTTGGTTAAGTTTCAAGTACTCTTTCGTTTTAGGTGTTGTCCACTCTGCCCACAGCTGTCTTACAGCTCCCAGTGGGATGCCGTGCATATAATCGACTGGAAAGCTCTAGTTTCAAGTACTCTTTCGTTTTAGGTGTTGTCCACTCTGCCCACAGCTGTCTTACAGCTCCCAGTGGGATGCCGTGCATATAATCGACTGGAAAGCTCCATACCATATCAAAATGCTTCAATTTTATCAGCACCGAGGACGCTTTAACACCTCTTTCTGATGGTCTGTCCGATTTTTGAACTTCACTCACATCTATTGCATGCGAGGCATTTGTTCTTTATTTTATCAGCACCGAGGACGCTTTAACACCTCTTTCTGATGGTCTGTCCGATTTTTGAACTTCACTCACATCTATTGCATGCGAGGCATTTGTTCTTAAAGGAGGGTCTGCTTGCCGTACCGGATATCGCATGCATCTGTCGTAATGAAATCCCTCGGCATAGCACCAGCTACAACCAAATTTTCCATTATATTGGTAACGGCACTGAATAACTAGTCGGGCAACGGAGTCTATCTGTCGTAATGAAATCCCTCGGCATAGCACCAGCTACAACCAAATTTTCCATTATATTGGTAACGGCACTGAATAACTAGTCGGGCAACGGAGTCGACACAAAACATAAGGCAGTAAAATCGAAATGTTCTTGTTTCTCCGGTGGCGTGGATGAAAATGGATATGCCAGTCTTCATTAAATCGGCGGTTTCTTCCAAAAATTTCGACAAAAAAAGGTTTTCGAAATGTTCTTGTTTCTCCGGTGGCGTGGATGAAAATGGATATGCCAGTCTTCATTAAATCGGCGGTTTCTTCCAAAAATTTCGACAAAAAAAGGTTCATATATTTGTAATTCGGCTCTCGCGCAGTAAGATATAATCCCGCTAAAGTGGTTGGCTTAAATCTCTTTTTCGGCGATACTTCGTTGACATAAAGTTGAATCGGCCAGAAACTATTTCCTGAACTTTTAAATGCTGGTGCCCCGTCTGTATTAACATTATATGTCAGCGCTCCAGGATCGAGTCTTTGTACAGTCTTGTACAATTCCGAGTCGTAGACGTCGCGAATGGTCCCATCGTTTTGTCGGTGTGCAATGGTCTCGAGAGTATCCATCAAATTACGCTGAGTTTCTACGTCATTGAGTAACATTTCTAACTGATATTTACAATCTATTGTGAGAAAGTGGTTTAAATCTAAAGTCGAAAGAGTTTGTTTTTTGTTGCATTTAGAACAAATTTCAATTTTACTGTTAATTTTTTTCTCATCGGCAGAATGCGTAGCAATGATAATCTAAAGTCGAAAGAGTTTGTTTTTTGTTGCATTTAGAACAAATTTCAATTTTACTGTTAATTTTTTTCTCATCGGCAGAATGCGTAGCAATGAAGGTGGCGCAATCTTCTTTTTGGCAAAAAAATGATATTTTAGTTTATTTCGAGGTGGGTTAAAAATTTTCTGACGTGTATAATGCGATGCCTTCCACGATGAAAATTCAGGCCCGGCCAAAGTCTTTACCAGCTCAACGAGATTATTTCGAGGTGGGTTAAAAATTTTCTGACGTGTATAATGCGATGCCTTCCACGATGAAAATTCAGGCCCGGCCAAAGTCTTTACCAGCTCAACGAGATCATCCTGGTCATGGGTTAAAAATTTTCTGACGTGTATAATGCGATGCCTTCCACGATGAAAATTCAGGCCCGGCCAAAGTCTTTACCAGCTCAACGAGATCATCCTGGTCATCGCGGGTAAGATTTTTCGCCACCGAAAAAGACATAATCATCAACAGCTAATTCAGGCCCGGCCAAAGTCTTTACCAGCTCAACGAGATCATCCTGGTCATCGCGGGTAAGATTTTTCGCCACCGAAAAAGACATAATCATCAACAGCACGTCGTCTAGAGTCAATTGAGACTCGGGAAACATTATTTTTGAGCCACCTTTTACTCCAAAAATATTTTCACGGCGTTTAGTCTTATCTATTGATGGATTATTGCCTAAATAGTTGGAGTTTTTGTTTGAAGACGATGAATATAACGATGATGTTCCAAAAATATTTTCACGGCGTTTAGTCTTATCTATTGATGGATTATTGCCTAAATAGTTGGAGTTTTTGTTTGAAGACGATGAATATAACGATGATGATGATGATGAAGATTCATCGTCCGAACTGCTGTTACAGCTATCCGATGATTCATCATCATAATTAATGTTACCATTTGATTGTTCAAAAATGATGATGATGATGATGAAGATTCATCGTCCGAACTGCTGTTACAGCTATCCGATGATTCATCATCATAATTAATGTTACCATTTGATTGTTCAAAAACTGTCCTTAGATTTGTGGGATTGGCGGTAGTGAACTGCTGTTACAGCTATCCGATGATTCATCATCATAATTAATGTTACCATTTGATTGTTCAAAAACTGTCCTTAGATTTGTGGGATTGGCGGTAGTTGGATCGGATATGCCGTATAATAATGATTGATCATTGAGAAGCGGAGTGAGATATAAGAATTGTCAAATTGGATAGGTCAAGCCATACCTGTGCTTGATTTTTGTAACAATTCATAACGCTTTTGATTCCGTAATCGAGTGCTGCGAGACACTTGAGCTCTTTTGAAATTTTTGTCGAATCGTAACTTGTACGCTCGTTTTACTCCTCCAGTTGGATGCATTGTCGTAGCCAGTTTACTGCTGTAAATAAAGAATCACAGCAAGATTGAATATGCTGTTTATATACCGGTTAACTATGACTCTTTTTTGTGTGTTAGTGTTAGTCATTTCCCGAAATATATATAA
>MVJL01001116.1:0-98447 GCA_002156465.1 Macrocentrus cingulum | reverse complement strand
TCATCCGATGACCTTGAAACTCAAAATGGATGTTGGGTACCCTGACCAGGTAATACCATTCGAGTTTCAGCCGAATCTGTCAATAAACAACGAAGCGGCAGGCGAATAAACATTACGAAAATTGTTTATTTGCAAATATCATTACGACTTGTAAAATTCCACAAGATGGCACCTCATATACTGAAGTTGAATTTTATTTAGAAATTTTATTTAAGTAAAAAAAGAATTTTAATTAAAAAAAATCATTTTATCACAAAAAAAAAAGAATACCAGATGAAGGACTCGAACCCGCGCCCTTGGATTTCACGTGCAAGCACCTAACGACTTAGACTACTCTGACCTATCAAATGAAGCAATATTAGTTGGATATCAGCAACATAATTTTTCAATTTTCAAAAAAATTTTATTAGTTACATATATTAGCAACAATTTTTCAACGTAATTATTATAAACAAAGATATTTGATACTTCCCTTTGTATAAAGATTCATAAAATTTAAACATAAAAGATCATTCGGTTAAAAAAACAATTAATAATTAAATATTTTTGCACATGAAGAAATAAAAATTGTTTTTTGTTTTCCTCAAACACTACAAAAACTCTCTGCGTCATTAACCAAATATATTTTTTTATTTACTATATTATATTAGCATATGAAAGATATTATCGGTTTTTTTCCTCTATCAGTGTCTTGGGGATTTCCCCAAGTTTTTCACGACATTTATCACAATTATATCGAGAAATTTTCCCAGTAACAGCCCACCAATTATTAATAATATACATTGAATCATCCATTTTCGCATTATAAGAAGAAAAGGAGAATGAAAAAAATTGAATTCAGGCCTGTTACGTGACGTGAAGTATTTTATTTTTTCCGAGAATGTTTACTTACGTGTCAGAAAAAAAAACAGACATGGCAGTTTGAGAGCATCAGGTAAAATCTTAATGCAGTTTTAGCCGGTGGTGGGACAGTCAATAAGGGACTTTACAGACTGGTTTATGCATAAAATTTGTGCTATAAAAGTGGCTGTTACTCACAGAGCTGCTGTCAGTTGATCTTTGATCGTCTTCGGATTAATATCCGCATTTTTATTAATTTAATTCATTCAATAACAATATCTCAACAACATGATTGCAATTAAAACAGTCACCATTCTCTGCCGTAAGTTGTGACAAAAAAATTCATATCAACCACATTATCTCATGAAACTAATATTTTTTTCAATGTTTTAAATTAAATAGTTATTGGTGTGATTATTATTTTACCTTCAGTACACTCTCAGGTAATTTTTTAGTTGATTTTTCATTTAAATCTCTTTCAATTTTTGCAGAATTTATAAATATATTTTTTTCAGGCGAATAATGACGTAGCTCCGGCTGATGGATTTGTTTTTGATGGTCCTGCCGATCGTCCTAAAGAGGATCCTACAGTAGCCGAAGATTCTGGAACTCCCAGAAGATTTTCCCCTCGTCCAGTATCCTATGAACGATGTCTTCAGTCGTGTTTTGTAAGTTTTTCACATTTTTTTCTTGCATTGTACATTTATTTTCGACTGCGCACAGTGTCAAGGTCATTTTAAACTCTTACTCTCTCATTATCCATCAGTTCACACAATATATTATAATTATATCAGACCGGTTTATCATGAATTTCAGCCTATTGACACAGTTTTGAAATATTTGCCAATATCCGCCTGCACTGACTCGCGATAAATAATTAAATTATTTTTTTTTTCTTCTATACTACATTAATAAGTGATTTATAATTATCTACAATGTTTTTAGACGACAACTGAGTACAATCCCGTGTGTGGAACTGATGGAATTCAGTACAGCAATCCTGGCCGACTGCAGTGCGCACAAAGATGTGGCAAAAGTAAGAACATTTTTATTTCTTTTTTTTTCCCTCCGCATAAATCATGCAAATAAAGTATAAAAAAATCAACCTTGATCTTCAGTGTATAATACTGAGGAAAATAATTTACTTGAAGCAATTAACAGATTTTTTTTTCTTTACAGATGTTCAGCTGAAATACTACGGTCCGTGTGAAAGTCGTGGTTCACGCGGTTAATCGACTGATAATACTTAAATTTAAAAATTTATCAAGACTTTATCAATTATATTCTATTAATGTACATGTTTAATAAAAGATTATTTCATTAAATCTTGAATTTTTCTATTGAAAATCGATCGAAAAATTCCCCACATTGTCGGATAAAACCTTTTAAAATACAGAAAAACCTATAAATTACGTAAATAACTAAAAAAAAATTTTTTTTCTACACTATTCAACGCCTTGAATTATTTGTTATAAAATTTGATTTTACAAGTTATTTGGCAGAAATATATTAAAATTAAAATATATAATAATTAATTAACTAATAGAAGAGCCATTGTGATCAGCCCAATGAACTCTGCGAGAAATTTCGAAATTTCCACCGTGAATTCCATACAAATGTCGAGTTAAAATATCAGCCCGTTCTTCCTCAGCTTTTTTCGCTAATTTTCGATATCTACGAATCACGTAGATACACGTGACAGTGATAATAATTTGGACAATCAGCCAAAAAATTAAAATCCCCATGGCCAAAGCAGCGTCTACGCAAAGAAGACCATCCATGGATTCTAATAAAAAATGTGACGATAAAAAATTCTCATCTATTAAATAATTGTCAAATAAAAACTCACGTTCCCCAGCAATTAGAACAGTATCTGGATTTTTTGCAGCACGCAGAGGATCTGCAGCTACCACAGTATCCTGCACAACGATGGACCACTCGAGGGGAAGCTCATCGATCGTTTTATTCATCAAATCAATAGCTGTCACGGCAGCAATTGACCTGCGATCTTTCCTCAACAATCCAGGACGCCTGCACGATACCTAAAACATATCTCATTTATCCTATACAATTAAAACATGATCCTTTTGACATTCAATTACCGGAGTGCATTGACCCAAGCAGAATCTGACAATCACATTGAATTTAACGCGATAACTATTGGGAAATTTGAAGGCAGTGAATGTAGAAATGAGTGATCGATTGTCCTCAGGATCTTTTTGCATGGCAGGAAAAATTGCCGGGTCCGTAGGACATCCCATTTCATCAAGGAGCAGCAGCGTCGCATCACCAGCGTAGCTACTAGCGATAAGATGTCCTGCCGCGATGTCGTAAGGTCCTAAAAAAATTTTTTTCACATCAGAAAAACTCCCGTAAACAATTAAACTCAATAAAAAAACAATTTAAAAACCATTAGCAGGAATAATTTCAATTTTTAAAAGGAGCTTTTGGCCGAGTTCGGCCGATGTGATTTCATTCATCGCCTCGTCGAGGATGCGCATTTTCACCATCGGCGATTCGGAAGAATTGAAAACAATGCCGACAATAGGAGGCAATCCAGCACTGTGAAAAAAAAATTTTTTTTAATTAAGTTTCAACATGAATTAAATGGATTCTTTGATTTTTGATTGATTAAAAAAAGGGTACTCTGGACTTATGTAGTTGAATCCAGAGCCAATAGTGATATTTCTAGGCAGCGGAACTTGATTATCATCCAGTGTACATCCTACTCGAACTGCCTGATCACCCAATCGCTGGATAATCGGGTTAAATTGCACGAAAACCGTCACCCAGACGGCTACTCTCGTTCTAAAGTGATAAATAGATGATTTAATTGTTGTATGATTGATAAAAAAATTATTTTACTCACTGATTTTTGTCTTCATCGACGGCATAGGCCGGGACGATTCCACAGTCGATATTGCCGTCTCGCATTTCCGTCTTGTCCGGTATTTTGAGCTCGAGAATCGTCCGATTTGACCCAACACCCTGCACGTTGCAGGATTCGCTGTAGCCACTGGCGTATAATCGACCGTGGAAGGGCTCTGGAGTGTCCAGCAGCACGGTCAGAGTATCGTTCGAGCACGAAACTTTCACTGTAGGTTGTTAATTTATCAGTATATATTTATTAGTGCAAAAGAAAAAATGAAATTACGATTGAGGCAGGGCTCGCGTTCATAGTAGACTGCATTTTCCACCGCCATCAGCGAGCTAACTCCAGTGCTAATAGTGTCATCCGAGTGGAGAAGACATAGCGATGAGTTTGATGAGTTTTGAAGTGTATTTAAAGTAGTTATAGTAAATGCTCGACAAATAAATCCATTGGCTGAAGCGTCGCACTGGCTTTCACACTGAAAAAAAATGTCATTTATCATTAAAAACAAGGCGAGAAAAAAATTATTATCGTAAAATTGTTTAAAAAATCTATAACAACAAAAATATAGCAAAAAATCACCTGATTTTTATCGAGTCCTCGGAGTTTAAGGTCCGAATATGGCAGAGTCATGTTACCGAATGCGGCATATGAACAGTAATCAGCACTTGCTAACAATATAAATAGAGAAAAAAATTTAATTCAATTAAAAAAATGTGTTTTATAAATTTTTAAAATGTAGAAATTAAATATTTACACAGCTTATGGCACTGTGGCTCGAGATATTCGTCAGCATACATGGAAGCTCGGTAGGATTGCGGCCGAGTGCCTCGTTCGATTGATAAGAGCGCACATCTGCCCGCAACATCCCCCACGGCCAGTGGCATACTCGTGCGAAATTGAGCAGACTTGCATTCGCGTCCTGGAAAAAAATATTATTTATTTAAATATGTCGATTGTAAATAAGGATGTATTAAATATGAAAAATTACCGGCTGCAATGCATTTTTCATAGCACTCGTTTCTCGACAACTTTTCAGGCAGCCAAGTGACGGTGGCATCTATGAGGATGGCACCCAAGGTCCTCTGCACTTGCCACAGCCTCTGTGTATTGCACATCGACGATGATACTAACAATGCCGACAATTATCAGATTACTACATGTATAAATACACCTCAATAATCGTCTAATTAACATCTTGTATCCTTGTAACTCACCTTTCAAGCATATTTTATGGAAAAATGTAAAATTTGGCGCTGGCTCAAAGTCCCCACTTGTATTTTGGATACTGACACATGTGCCACGATCAAAATCAATGAAAAATTCCGTGCAATTGGCTTTTAAACACCTGAAAAAAAATTTACAATGGTTAGAAAAAAAATTTTTTTTAGCACTTTTTTAGTGTGGTTGAAATAATTAGTCACCTGTCGAAACAGGTAGTGATAATTCCATCGGAATTGGTCGCACTGTAGAGGACATTCTCGTCGGAGTATCCCTCTGGCACCATTCCCTCGACCTTTTCCCATCCGGTGTCTTCACAGTCCTGTGCACGTGCTGCAATTAAGGATATATTAGAGTTTTGTTAGTCTTAATACATCTAAGATAAACTTTATAACGTTTGATTGAGATAAAAAAAATTTTTTTTTTTGAAAAATTTTTGAAGGTATAAACCCCTTTGAATATCTCGCTGTTTGACTGATTTTTTTAGTTTTTGAACGATAACTCGGTCAATAATTGAAATAATGAAAAATGTTATGAGAGTAAACTTTTTGGGAGTTTAATTTCCTACAAAAAATTTCAAATAAACTTTTTTGTAAATTGTTTAATTTTTAAGATATTACGGTTTTTTTTTAATTTTGATTTTTTTAAATATCTCGAAAATATGACAAAATATCAAAAAAATGTATTCTAAATTTTTGATAGATAATTAAATTTCCTATCATTTTATTAGTATAGAATTTTTTCGTATCGTGCTTTGTTATCGAGTTATTAGCAAAAAACCAAAAAACTCATGAAAACTACGGAATCTCGAGGTAACATTATATATTCACTCTTTTGAAAATTTAACGAAAAAAATTTTTTTTCTCTATTACACGTCTTAAAACTTATTGTTAAGACATTTTTCATTAATATTTTTAAAAAGTTCTTTATAAATAAATTTTTTTAATTTATAAAAAAAATTATAAACATTTTTTTTTTTGTTTATTTTTCGAAATATCTCGAAAACAAAGCAAAATTTAATAAAAATTCATTCTATATTTTTTATCGATATTAAAATTTTCTATTTTTCGTCTCTAATGACATTTTTCGATATTTCCCATATTTACTGAATTATCAAAAAAAAAAAAAAAAACAGAAATGATTAATTGAATAAAAAGGGCTTATGAAATTCAAAAAATTAATTTTACAATTTGACAATGAATATAATCATCATGTGTTGATGCACGTGCTCAATCACTCTGTGCAATATTTTCACGGTGATTTAACAAAACCAATAAACTTGACACTCACCTGTGACGACAATCAAGACAACAATCGACCAGAGTGATGACTTTCGCATGATTATCTGAACCTTGAGTTGCAAGAGTAAAAGATTTTCTTGCTGAATGATACCTCAATCAAAGTGATCTTTGTAATTGATGCTCCTTGTGCCTCGCCATACTAGCAGGAGCCTCGGCAGGCGAATTATATAACGTTCGGTGACACGTGGATTATCATACGTTGTAAGTATTCGTACAATAAATTTTTACGTTCAACAGCGAGTAGTCAGCTAATCAAGTGCAGTTTAATATTACTTGTTTATCCCGAAGTATTGTACTGGTCTCAGCGATAACACTGAATATTCCTCTTGTCGTGAGCGAGAGTCAAGGCAGGAAAATCAAGAGGACGTTTACGTAAAACAGCTTTGTTTGCCCGGTGACGGCAATTGGGTCATCACTCGTTTCCACGCATCGCAGCCAACGTTATTTACGTTATCCAAACTTTTCAATAACTATTCGATGATATATCCCCAATAACAAGTATTTAATTTGAAGAAAACACACCTTCACTCCAGCTGATAGCACATACTTTTGCCAGATATACCTTGAAATGTCAACATTCCTCGTTATCACAAATTTTGCATTACAATGCATAGAAAAAAAAAAATTGAAGAACTGGATGAACGACGCGTCGCTACGAGTGGAACGTGGGTAAATGTCTGCACAGTCGACCATTCCAATCGGTTAAATGCACTGCAGAGAGTGTGGAGAGGACACCTGTTTAAGCCTCGGCGATTTCACGGATTCTCTCCAAGTTTTTTTCTTGTCTTTTGCTACGAAAAATTTTTCTTTCACTTGTGTCAACATTTTTCTATGCTGCTACAATTATCAACTACGCCCAGGACAATTTTTACGATGGATGACAACGAAAATAGTGACTTTTGCATCACTAATTTTTCGTAAAAAAAAAAAATTCGGACATCGTTAAATGTAGTTTGTTTAGGATGATTTTTCGTTTTTATGGCTTTAATGCTCCGCTAACGCCGGATGTAGATTTTTTCTTCATTATTTGCGCACCAAGGACTTGATGATGATGGTCTTGAAAAAAAAAAAACGAAGGAAATTGCACAGGATTAATATCAAGACATGTATCCGTTTTAACATACGAGTTAATTTTGTTAAGCGATACTAATCATTGTTCCTAAACAATTGGTGTATTACATATAACTTCTGATAATTAGCTAAGGCAATTTGTCCATTGCATGGCTTGATACAATGCCTTTGCTAAAAAGATTACGTCGGGAGAGTCGGAATAATGAGTAGTTTCGATGACTTTAGGCAGTGAATTAATTTAAATTGTGAAACTTACGATTGTTTTGATGATTCAGACGTTGAAATGCATCAGGTGGAGGTCATATCCAGTTGATTATTATTATACAAATTGATGTTTCTTGATATATCAAGTGAAACTCCTTAAAAATCACTTGTTTTTTTCATCAAATATGTAATTTTTACTCATGTTGCTCAATTATAACGGATCCATTTATTTAAATGTCCATCGTAGGGGGAATTCTTGAAAGATGTGTCGCATTAATTGCGAAAAAAACAGCATGAAACTCACATGAGATATGGAGAAACATGGTTGAACATTCGTTTCCATGCTTCACAGAGCCTAAAATCAAATTCAGTTAAAATCTTGCAGTAAAATAAAATCTAGACAAAGACATGCCAAAAAACATTTGAGAATAAGATTATTTCCATATAAATTATTTTATCCCTATTAACTTAATTTTTTTTCAATATTTATTTAGAAAATTGTGAGATATTTGTTTGTTTGTTTGTTTGTTTGTTTGTTTGTTTGTTTGTTTTTTTTTTTTGAAAATTTTTTAGTTTCTAAAAAATCTCGAAAATAAAGCAAAATAACAAAAAAATTTATTCTACATTTTTTATTGATAATAAAATTCTCTATTTTTTTGTTCTTATGATATTTTTTATTATTTTCTTTATTTAACGAGTTATCTGGAGAAAACCAAAAAAAAGTCACAAAGCCCAAAGTTTTTCAATTAATTAAAGAAGAAATACTAGATATTTTTTATAGAAATTTAGAATTTTTCATTATTAGATTCTTTGGGAAAATTTAATAATAAAATAATTTATTATGTAAATAATTTAATCTATAAAATTATTGCAAAAAATCTCATCACTTTCGAATTTACTGTATCAAGTAATTTTCTAATATTTATATGCGGGTCCCCGATGATGCGATATACTCATCATCATTCGGTTGTAGGTCAGTGGGGAAAGTGGCAGAAAATATAACACGCGGTTAAGACGAGTCATAGGTAAACAAAAGGCCCGAATTGAGAGCTCATTTGCACACGATTTTTCTTTCCACCTTTTCGACGACTTACATCACACGGTGGAAAGTGTACGTCGCGTCATTACAGACGCAAAGAAAGACTCGTAAAAAAATAAATATGCCAGTAAAAATAAAATATAATGTAACAATAATGCATAAACCGTACATGAAACGCGTCACCAAGGGCTCGTAACATCCGCTTCCTCTACGCTGCCTTGGCATTCCGGTGTGCATCATAATCATATCGGTAAACTAAATCTCTACATGCTACCGTAAATATAATATTGCCAATGGCAGCAACAGGCGCATAAGACCATGACATGTACAAATGATCAACACGACGACTCTACACATATATGTATAATTAAACCAACAATTTTCCCTATAAATTAATCATAGATCGCAGAAAAAAATGAATTAAAAGAATTTTATATCATCGTGATTACACATATTTTTTTTTCTTTTAGCCATGTGAATATCTTTGGGCATAAGAACTATACCGACAATTTCATCGGTTCCCACTGATTTAATCTGTTAAAATTCAGCGATAAAGTACAATCGACTGTTTGGCAATTCGCGAGAGATGTTAAAACGTGACTTGGGCTTTCATTGGCAATAAAAAAAAAATCGCTGATATCTTGTCTGTATAATTTAAGTGGTATAATTCTGCCACGAATTGTGGACGTTTTCACGCTTTGTCGAATCGTTTTAGGAGTAATTTCCTGTCGGGCCTAGAGTTGCCAGTATTTATTACATTCAGAATTTGACGCTATTTTTTTTCTTTCATTGTAATCCCAAGCCTTTACACGGGTCAATGAACCGTTTTGTATTCTGAGATTTTGCATGAAATTGATTGTAATTTTGATGGGAAAGAGATTCAGTCGTGGATAGCGATTACACAAAAAAATCCTATAAATCTATTTGAACAAAAGTAAAATATAAATGAATACATTATTATTATTTGCGTCTTCTTTGCGATAATTCTTTTAAAGTTTTTTTTTTGTTTGTTTATTTTTACTTAAAACTAGGAGTAGCAATAGTAGTTTTTATAGCAACAGCAATTTAATGACCATAATAATTATTTTTGTCACTTAATGCGCTCGATAAAATTATATTATATACATGTGAACTTATATGCCTATACACACAAGCGAGCATAATGATAGATTGTTTTTTTTTTCCTCATAATTTTAATCAAATTTCGGAAATGCATAATTAAATTTTTTTTGTTCATCCCCTTTTCTTCAATCGCATATCCACGTGCTTAATTTACTTTTTAACATTAAATAATATTCAGTTCAATTGAATTTTTTATTAAATAAAAAAATTCAGTGTGATGTTTCATTGAAATTTGGATTATTTAATTTTTTTATAATTCATTTGAGGATGAGGCAAACGCACTGTGATTATCAAAGTTAATTAAGAATTCTGATCTAAAATAACACACACATTGTAAAATATCAGTCCAATGTGAGAGGCAGAAAGAAACTATGAAAAGTCATTTAATAAATATTCAATTCATCACGAAGAATGATCATCTATTGATAATTGCATCAATTAAATACTTCGATGATGTGTGAATAAATTTTTATAATCATCAAAAATCAAAAACTTATTAAAGTAAAAAAAAAAGTACGCGCAATAATTATCGATATGTGAGTGTATGTTATTAAATTTGTAATGACAACAAAGGGTTGCTTGCTACTTGCCTAAAAAACGCGTCAAGATCGGTATTTTTTGCTGCAAATCGTCGATAAAATAATCCAATTAATCATGCCGCATGATTTAAGCAAATAAAAAAATGTTGATTAATAAAAAAAAATTCAACAATCATCGTGAGCTTAAAAAACAATTGAATACATCAGAAAGTTCACAATGAAAGTTTTTCTTTTCCCCCATTAAATACAACGATCAAATAATTTATTTACGAGTCGTAGCAGCTGAAAATACCCTTAACTACGTCTTTATTATTTTTTCTAAATGTGTACTTAACTATTTGTACCTCTGACGAGGCATGTTTTTTTTGAGTGGTTTATTTTGCTAATTTTTTACTCGATTATCTCCAAGAAAGAGAGAGAGAGAGAGAGAAAGAAGTCGATATGATAATCCGGTGCAACTGTTGCAGGGTGAAGAATTAATTGCATAACCAAAGATTTGACACTCTTTAAAAAAACGAGAAAAAAGGAAGGAGCCTTGTGTATTACTTAATTTATTCCTTAGCACAAGAAGTATCTTAATTTTTCAGTTACCCATTCCATTGATTTTTTTTTATCATTTATATTTGTTTTAATTCCGCGTTTGCTTTTTTTTAAATTTCTTTTTTGCTAAAAAACAGAGCACCGCGTTCAATTATCACTAAAAATCCAGCCTGTCTCATAGTAATTTTTTTTTTCTATCTTCGTAAACACACAGAGATTCTCACGAAGCATACGAGAATTTTGACCTGCGTTGTTATTTAATTGTCGTAGTTTTTACCGCGTATTTTTGACCGAATTGTCACGCAAAAAAAAAAAAAACCTTTCATTCTAGCAGGCACACGAATCACTTTTTCCATTGCTCCTCTGATCATTCGTGAGTTTAATCTGATCGGGGAACTCATTGTAGAGCTCAACCTAAAAATAAATATTATAAGAAACACTTGTGACATTAAAAAAATGTGGAAATCTTGATAATTACCTCGCTCTCTTGAGCTAAAGCATTTTTTGCTATCGTCTGAAAGGCCTGCTCAACATTAATAGCCTCTTTTGCACTTGTTTCAAAGTATGGAATATTATTTTTTGATTGACACCACTGCTGTGCCCTTTTACTCGACACCTAGATGTATAAAAAAAATTTTTTCAACTATACCTCACGACTTAAAAAATATTTTTCTTTACCGCTCGGTTTTCCAGGTCCACTTTATTGCCAAGAACTACAAAGGGGAAGTTGTCTGGATCTCTGGGAGAGGCTTGAATTAAAAACTCATCTCTCCACGAGTCGAGTGACTTGAAGGACGTTGGTGCAGCAACATCAAACACCAAAACACAGCAATCGGCGCCTCTGTAGAAGGCAACTCCAAGAGATTGGAATCTTTCCTGTCCCGCAGTATCCCAAATCTTCCATCGAATAAAATTAAAACCCATCAGTTAAAAAAACATAAAAATATTTTTTTTACTAATTAAACAGCTCTTACCTGCATTGTAACTATCCTATCGTCAACCATGACTTCCTTAGTAAGGAAATCAGCTCCAATAGTAGCTTTGTACTGATTACTAAATTTTTTATTCACATATTGATTCATTAACGAGGTTTTTCCCACGCCAGAATCGCCCAAAATGATGACTTTCAGCAGTACCTTCTTTCGTGATGCCATTTTCCCTCAATTTTTCCTAAAAATTTAATAAAATGTTTTAAATTAGTTGACTCGATAAATCATATATGCACGCATACTACGTCTAAAAAAAACATATTTCATTGGATTAATCAGCAATGTATAGCTTGCACAAGGGATTTGTTTTGTCAGACACATGCAATATGTTTTTGGAGGCGACTAAATAGGATTGCACACACGTCAGTGACTCATATACATACGTGAAAACAGGATTAGTTTATCTGACAAAATACAATGCAATAATCTAGCACTGGAAGTTTTGCACCACTTAAAATCTCTAGTTGCTTCGTTAACTTTCTTTAAATCAAATCCACGCTAGTCGAATAATCTGATGATAAATCAGCTTAAGATTGCTCCAAGTGCACACTGCATTTGACTGACTGACACAAGATACAGAGCTTGAGAGGGGAAATCTTTGAAAATGAGTTTAGAAAGTGATACGCAGTAGAAAGTATGGACAAATGCACTTGGCATGATCTACGGATTATCTTTAAGATGTTAGTTTTTAATGAATCATCATCATGCGTCAAATCAACACAATCATACTCCCCTTGGAATGACGCAGATGCCTTTTAATGTGGCAAAAAATGTGACGATTGACACGAGCAAATGTGAGATATGATCAAATACATGATATTAAATCAATTAAAAAATAACATTGAAAATTTTAAAATATTATTATTGTTTAAAAATAGAATTTATGAATTTTACGAATTTAATTAAAGCACAGTATGATGCTTAAAAACCTGTCAACACACAAAGTGGTTGGTTGATCAGTAGATTTTTTCGATACGACACTTTTGATAATTCAACGAGTTGTACACAATTTTTTTTTCTTCAATCAACAGAGATACGATTTTAATATATAATTGTAATTATAGATTTAAATTACCTTTGAATTTATTGAAAATACGATGTAAAATTCTGCAACTTGATACACAGTGCACACACAAAGAAAATGGCGTATTACATGAAATCACGAGCACAATAAGTGACGACACTCTCTATATAACTATATAGATGCTTTCCAGCTTCGACGAATAGGAGACACACGAAGAGAGAAGAAAGATGGTCATTGGTCAATCCGAATCGGACCCAGCGTGCCGCCATTATAAAAATGTATTGCGCGCCATCTGTGCGTCAACACGCGCGCGCGCGGCTCATCCAGACACCCGCTAAATTCAAATGTATGTTTTAATAAATTAAAACATACTCACGTTAAATAAATGAGTATATGTATTAGAGAGTTTTATTTCTCACAAACAATGTAGAGTAAATTTTATCGATAATGCACTTTGTTTTCGGAATATTTCGAAAAATAAAATTTTTCAAAAAAACAACAATATCTCAAAAACTAACAGAGATAGAAAAAAAAATTATTTAAAGTTTTCTTTAGTAAATTAAATTTCCAAAAAGTTTATTCCAATAACATTTTTCATTATTTCGATCGTTTACCGAGTAATCCTTAAAAAACTGAAATAAATCGCAGGACCTGCGAGATTTTCAAGTAAAAAAATTTATCAGAAAAATACAAAAAATTGTTCTATCATAAACATTAAAAAATATCATTTACTTCAAGCCAAATTTCACAATATCTTATTTTTCTTCTTTGGATGCAATGTACGGCCTGCGCCAAGTAGACGAGAGCTTTTATTGATAACCGAGCACATTTCTAGTTGAATAGGGACATAAGTATATTCCCAACGATTCCTAGAAGTCTCTGGATATCCAGGTGGTAGGCATGACAACAGCTCTCCAGATGTCACGTCAAAGTGTTGAAAAAATTATCAATCATTACGTAGGCGGCAAGGCTGGACAGGTACAGAGGAACTTTGAACGAGATCAACTGAGATTTATTCACAATTTCAAAGGTAATTTATGATAACATGCATGATATAAATCTATATACCCATAAATTAATACCTATTTAACACTCTACAGCATCCAACGTTTTGTTTATCACCTTAGAACGATTGATTTTGGAGTAATGACACGTAATCAATATGGATACAAGTCAATCTGAACGTTTAGAATACAATTACTAATCATGACAATGAAGTTTTATATTTTTATTATTCATTATTCGTGTTTTTTAAGGCTTATAGTTGAATCAATAAATCTATTCTGGTTGTGTAATGCAATTTTCTTTGGCTTCCACAACCAGACAACATATTTTTCTATGTAAATAAATCTTAAAACTATAAATAATTAAATTTTAATTATTTTCCAGATGTCAGAGGGGCAAAAATTGTTGGAAGTTTTGCTAAAAGCGTCGGAAAAAGCGGCAAATATTGCCCGAACTTGTCGACAAAATCATGCACTATTTCAATTATTAATTCAAGAGAAAAAAAATGAAGAAAAAAATCCACGATTTTTCCAGGACTTTAAAACACTAGCTGATGTTCTAATACAAGAGACAATTCGTCACAACATTGGATTAGAGGCAAGTATAAAGAGATAAAAAAATTTTTTTCTATTCTAAAATTTCGTAGCCGAATATCTTGGGACAAATTGTCGAGTAAATTTCAGTTTACAGAGCTAGCAAAGCGGGTAAAAGGCGAGGAGACGAATGTATTTAGCAACACACTGGGTAAAACTGTAATCGTCCAAGTTTCATCATCTAGTAAAGAGACAGAAGAATTACTCTGCGAGGTTTTGGACAATGATCAAGTGACTGCCAACCTTTTAGCCACGGAAATTCACCGTGATGTGACGCTATCGGAGGTTCCAGTAGATAATCAGGTTGTGGACAATGATATTATCATCGACATCGATGATCTCGGCATCTGGATTGACCCAATAGGTAACGAGAAAATTTCCAATCAAGCATCAAAGCCTTTCCCCTTGAGCTATATAAATGGTTTGTTGAATATTAATAGATTCTACGGCGGATTATATTAACGGGAAAACTCTTGTGGATGAAGCAACAGGCTTACACTTGAGTGGTTTACGCTGTGTGACCGTTCTCATTGGTGCCTACACACGAAGCACCGGTCGTCCGATATTAGGGGTCGTCAATCAGCCATTTTACACTTGTGAAGATTCAAAGTACGTACTTTTATGCGTTTAATAATTTATAGGGAATTATTTCTTCAATAGAAAATCATAAACAAAAATTTTTATGCTCTGCAGAAATGAGTAAAATGACAATATGTAAAAAGAAAAATTTATTCACCGCACTTCAAGACACGTCCGCACTCACGAAAAACCCGGGAAAGACTGATAGTTTTCGTGGGAAGGTCCGCTTTATCGATAATTGCTCTAATATCTCTGACGTGTACTGATAAGATAGCAAGCGTTGAAAAATTAATACTGTCGAACACGACACCATTTTTTCCCGGGTTTTCCACGAGCGCAGACGTGTCAAGGTGCACAGTGAGTAAAACATTTTATACAATTGCTATTGTTGCAAATTATTCACTAATTACTTCATCATTTAAATAAATTCATGGTCTAAAAAGTTTTATATCACTATATTCCTTTTTAAATGCAACAATTATAAAAAAATATCATTTTAGGTGGACGGGACGTGCGTATTGGGGCTTTGCGGGCGCTGATAAACGTAAAACATCACTTTCCACATCAGGAGAATTAAATAAAATTGTTGTATTGAGTCGTTGCGAGGATCCACACATTAAAGACAAGATTGCCAGTGGTGGATATAATTTAATAGAGACCGCAGGAGCAGGATATAAAATTTTGAGCGTGGCCATTGGCCTGGCAGATGCTTATATTCTATCGAAAGGCACGACCTATCGCTGGGACACGTGTGCACCTCAAGCTCTGCTAAATTCTCTGGGCGGTGGAATTTTAAACTTTGCTAAATTCAAGTTACAACGTGAAAGTCTTGATGATCTCGAGCTAAAATATCTTGATGATGACCCAAACTACGCAAATCGCGAGGGTTTTATTGCCTATCGCAATCTGGAAACTCTTCAGGCTTTACAGAAATGCTTGGGCTTTGCGAAATTATAAAATTTTTTCATAACAACTTCTGGTTTTCATCGACATTGTTGATAGTAAAATATAACTGACATTCCAGTGTGTGCCATTAATATCAAATGTTGGACTAAAAAAACAGTTAATATATTTATGTCCAACAAAATCATGTGTTTTCATAATTTCGTTCAATTTTTGCCCCCATTTTACATGGATAAATTAAAAATACATTTACAGTTACAGTAATGGCTAATGGTTTTACGGTTAAATAATTACTATTGTTATGTACAAATGTAAAGTGTATACTACTATATATACCTTATTTATGAGACCTTATATAGTGATTATTATTCTTATCACCTCTCAACTTATAAACAAAACCGGTCTAGATCCCCAACTAATGCCAAATAGGCGAATAATTTTTTTTTTATCGATAACTCTGTAACTAAATGAGAAATTAAGCTTTAAAAAATTTAATTACAATAACATTTTTCATTATTACAATTATTGATCGAGTTATCGGTAAAAAACTAAAAAATATATATATATATATATCGTGAAAAATAAAAAAAAAATTTTTTTGTTACGCTACCAAACGTCTCAAAATTTGTCTTTTTGGCAGATGTAACGTGAAATATTATTCTCATACTTGTAAAACAAGTACAACCATGGATAGACATTTTTTTCATATTTTTTTTTCTTTTTTTGGCAGATGTAACGTGAAATATTATTCTCATACTTGTAAAACAAGTACAACCATGGATAGACATTTTTTTCATATTTTTTTTTCTTAATCTAACGCATTTTTAACATAGATATATCATATAGCAAATATTTATTAACAATAATTTACTTATTATTACGTAGAATGACTTTTATATTGATAAAAAAAATTAATTACTCGCCATAGTCAGTTCTGTGTTGAATTATTTAACATTAATAAATTTGTTTGTTTTTTTTTGTCGACTTAGATTTGTTCTTCACGTTGGCATTCTAATTTGATGCAGAGTCTTTGAGTCTGATGAACGGGTTTAAGAGCCTCGGAGTGACGGAAACTCGCACTTCTTACAGACATTCCATGGCGAAAATCAGTTTTTCGTCGTACGCTCACATAAGTCGTACATGTATCCATCCGCCTCAGAATTGTGTTATTGGCATTATTGAGACCTTAAAAATTCAGATTTTTTCTTGTTTTTTTTTTTTAGCAATCAAGATAATCCTGGCAGATGAAAAAATAACAGACAAAAACCTCCATCTATGGTACAATTAATTTTTCATTAAAAAAATATGAATTCTATAATTCAATTTCGTAATTTAAACGCTTGAAATGGTGAGTGAATAAATTAAAATGTAAAAGGTCGCACAATAATGAAATAAACTCGCGAAAAAAAAAAAAAAAAAAAAAAAAAAAAAATGAAAATTTGTCATATAACAATTTTCTCACATTTTTTTTAAGTAAAAAATTTAATTATTTTTATTCTATATATATTTTATACTCATTAAAATGATCAATGAGTTCACAACATAATTTTCTTCTGTCATCATATTGTATTAATGCCAAAAGAGTACAAGTTCAAAAGATCTTATAATCAACAACTATTAAGGATTATTAATGTTAAGTTATTTAATATAAATTTTAAAACGTTTTATTAAGATAAAAAAATTTTCAAGCTGATTTCCTTGAAGATTTTACTATTTTTTCAATTTATTTCAAGATTTTTTGGCGATAACTCGATAAATAATTAATATAACAAAAAATCTTATTTAACTAAAATGATTGACAATTAAATTTCCTACAAAAAATGTTAAACAAATTTTTTTATACCTCTTTTAGTTTTTGAAAAATTCTCAAATATGATTTTTTAAAAATCATATTTTTTTAAATAACTTAAAAATCAAGTAAAATATCAAAAAAATTTATTTAATATTTTTTCTAGGAAATTAAATTTCCCATCATTTAACTAGAATAATATTTTTTGTTATTATCATTATTTATCGAGTTATCAAAGAAAAACACTCTTTTAACACAAGCAACGCTATATGAAATTTGTATAAAATAAAAAATTTATCACTATTAAAATTACCTGTTAACGCAATTCCTCCAGTACTAGTATTAGTACTATTATATTGATGAGGAAAAAATTTATTCAGCCCAGGAATTTGTCCTAGTACCATAACAAATCCCGTGCGAAATCGCGCATTCATCCAGCAATAAATAACTGGATTGTAGCAAGAGTGGGACATGGAGAGCCAGTGAAGTGCTGTCCAAGCAAAAGGTAGTCCTTGCCAACTGCCTATACTCTCGTTGTTATCAAGTAACAACTGAAATTATTTGTTTTATTAATCAAATTTGTCTGAAAAATGGTTTTATCTTCCAACTAATCAAGCTCTATGTGAATTTCCAGTCAATTGGCCAGTTGAATTTGACAGATGAAATTTACCTATACAATCATCTGCATTCAATTGCAATTATATTAAGCCTGAGGTTTGATTAGTCAGTACGTTCTGAACGCGAGGGACAAATAGATGTGACATGATCTCCGAAAATGGCAATTAATCACGCAATTTCCGACCTATTTGCATTTCATTAACTCTCGTGTATTATTCTAATGGGGTTACCATCGATTTCTAGTTGAGAATGTGTGTACATATGTAATAACTTTAGTTTATAACATGTAAATTTAACCAATGTAATTATAAACTCACACCAATAGTTTATAGCGATCGGCAATATGTACTTTTGTGTGTTCTCAAGCCAATATTGAAGCATTAAAACACCTAATTATTTATAATTTACTCGAGAAATCTTCAAGAGAATATATAAACCAAAACTAAATATGTTCTAAAGCTATTAGTTTTCAATAAAATCCAACAGAACTAAACAAAAAAGTGGATAACGACATTCTAAAATAGTATTTGCGATTTGATGTGATATTGGATTACGTAAATAGAGTTGGTGAATCTCTACGAACCTTCATGACCTATTTCTCAACATGTATATCAAAAGATTTGTTGTATATCTCTCGATTTATATCAACTATGTGTATTCTTAAACTTTTTGATAACATTATTTCGATGTAAAAATAATAGAAAAAAAAATTACAATCAAATATTTATCGAAATAAATTAATATTTTAAATGATTCAAGTGTTTGAGTGTTTAAAAAAAAATTTGCCATCATCTGATAATCGCTTATTTGTCGTTGAATGGTTAATAACTATATTTTTAGTTGTTTTTTTTTTTTAATTTAAATTATCATTTTTAGGAATTAAAAAAAAAATTCGCGCACATTTAAAATCGTGTAATGTGTATAAAAATATAAGAATTATTGATAACTCACTGTAAGAATATTGAAAGGTAGCCAGCAAACAGTAAAAACTGTTACGACAGTCATCATCATTTTCACCATCTGAAAAAAAAAAAAGAAAAAATTTGATTAGTTAAAATTTCAATGGTTTAAAAAAAATTTTTTATTCGATAATTAATCGATTAAAATGATTTAAATTAATTAATATCCATAGAAAGGTTGAATAAAGACTCGATTTTTAAAGACTGACAATTAAAGAAGTAATTCGGAAAACTCCCTATGATTGAGATGGTCCATCAAAGTGCAGTAAATTTGACACTAGAGAGAAGTGATTCCAGATAATAATTAAAGGCTGACTTCAAAGAGATAACAAAAGTTTTGATCAGGTCTCTTTGAATTGGAATGAAAGGCGAGATTGTTGGTTTCACCATTTTTTCACATATAGTAGCAAATTTTATTTTTATTTCTTCTTTTAAGTTTTTTTGCCGCTGCATCGGAATTTCCCACGTATTTTTTTTTTTTTTCTTTATGACAATACGTAGAAATATTGTGCAGATACGCACATAAATTTTTTACTGTATTTTTTTTGTATTTTTTCAATTTCATGTCGTCTGCAGCAGCAGCAGCTAGTAAAAATTCATGAGTATTTTGTATCAATTGCGATGAGGATGATATAGACTGTTTGTGCACGATAACAAGCTGGTTTTTGTTTTTTTTTTTTATCAAAGTAATAACGATGCCATAAATATATATGCAATTAGGATGATCATGTTGTATTGAGTGATTTGTAGAATTGCTGTAATGATGGTTAAAAAAATTATTAACAATCGATAAAAATAGTGAAATAGAAAAAAAACATATTATTTACATTGTTATTGTTTTTAAAATGATTATTATATTGCATAACAATATTTTATTTCCATCCAGTTATTGTATAAAAAAAAAAAATACTCAAATTTATTTTTTTAAACTAAGATTCATAGTGTTTATATGTTGATAAAAGTTCAAAGTAACATATCAAAGGTGAGTATTAAAATTTAGATAAATATTTTTCGAGAAAATAATATAAAATTGATTATTTCAAGCAGGAAAGATAGAGATTTATTATTTCCGTATGATGTATTATGATTTAAAACATTTTATTTTGTTTGATTGATTGATTTTTTTTTTTTTTTTTTTACGTTAAAGTCTGATATTCAGATGTAGTTTCAAGCATTTTCCTGCTTCTTCAATGCGCTTAGTCTTGTTTAATTACGCATGACTTTCTGGCGTTAATGTGAGAGAGGAATTTACACGATTATTCTTTGTAACTTCTTTCATCTGTTAAAACGTGTGAAATTAGTTTTTTCATGCAGAAAAATTTTTTGTTATTATTTTTCTACAGGTAGCTAATAAATTATAAAATATCCATCAATATATTGTTTATAATTTAAAATAAAACATTTAATACAATAAGGAAAATTATGATTAATTTTTATCAATAAAAAAATTCATAAATAAATCAAAATATTAAATAATAAACCAAAAAAAAAACACGTCAAATGTTTATATATTAACCAATAAATATATATATATATATTTTTTTTTTTCGTATTAATTCGTAATATTGATAGATTTTCACGATTTAAAAGATTAAAAAGTTTTTCAATAAATTTAAAGCCAAGTTTTAGGGTGAAATTCACGATAATTTATAATATACGACAAATGTGTACTTCCTAAAATAGAAATTGATGATAATAAATTATTATCAATGATTTCGCATGATAAACAAAAAAACTGCAGTTTAATTTCGTAGCAAGTAGCAGGTCAAAAAAGCGACAAGATACATAGTAGACACAAATACACATAATTAATATTTTAACGATAACAAAACAAGTACTAAAACATGTCTATGTCCTATAAATTAGTCTGGCACCGATTACACAGCAACCTATCAAACCTCAAAGCACCCAGAAAACCCGTAACACGGGATAATGACCGACGAGAAAAACAGAGACAAAAAGCGAATTTGATAGTAAAATTAGTATAACAGTTCATTCATCACCTCGCCAACTCAATTGTATACTTCTTGTCACAGTGGATAAGGATAAACATGCAATAAATTGTCGTCTGGATAATTTAAATAATTTTAAGGCCGTGATAAGCCAAGAGGCGAACGATATATGCAGTAAGAGCACGCGATTTGGCCCACTCTACTGTGCTCGACAATCGAGATGTCGATTTTTTGTTGCCTCAGTTTTTTCCTTCTACTTGCATACAATGGTCAATATTAATTTCACAATTTTAATTAATTCGCTAATTCAATTGAAAAAAATTAAAACTAGAATATATCAAGTATCTAAAAGAATTTTAATTAAATTCAATCCCGAAAAATATATTTCAATTAAAAATAAAAAAGAATAAAATCAATTTTATAAATTAATTAATGTGCATATTAATATAAATTAATTAAATTTCTAGCACCGGCAAATGCAGCAGCAACTGAACGTGATTTACAAACATTATTTTTACGTTTTTACACCAAGTAAGTAATAAAAAGAAATTTCTTTTTTTTTTTAATCAAAAAAAATTTTTTTAACGAAATTTTTTTTTTAGCAACGATGTAATACCGTATATCGATGAGTTTCTTGTAAACTCAAGCAATCTTGTTAACCACATAGACAAGCAAAAGAACACTGTAATTTATATTCATGGCTTTACGGAGAGTGTAAACAGCACGAGCATAAAAGTAATCGTAAATGGTGGGTAGATCGTGCAATACGACTTAAACACAAAAGAAAAACTCATTATAACAAAGTTGAAAACAAGTGAACTATAGTCTTGGATAATTGACAGCATACTTGCAACGAGGTGATCACAATGTACTCGTGGTGGATTGGAGTACAGTGTCAAGATTAAATTACTTGTCGGTAACTTGGAGCGTTGAGGAGGTAGGTTTACGTATTGCCAGTGCTATTCGAAGCATGTTGGACGCAGGATTACATCAGGAACGAATACATATAGTCGCACACTCAATGGGAGCTCACGTGGCAGGAGTAGTTGGCAGAAATATATCTCCGCCATTGCCGAGAATAACTGGCAAGCATTTTTAAAAATTTTTCTTACAAACTCGAACTATTAATTTTTTACATTTTTCCCGATAACTCTGTAAATAATGAAAATAACAAAAAATTTTATAGAACATAAATGATTGAAAATTAAATTTTCGACAAAAAATGTTTAAGAAAATTTTTTTGTATTTCTTGAAATTCTTGAGATATCGAGATTTTACTTTTGACATTGATTTTGTAGGTTTAGATCCAGCAGGACCGCTTTTCCAAATTACTCGAAGCCGTTTGTCACCATCAGATGCTCTTTTTGTCGACATTATCCACACAGACGCGGCATTCTACGGAGTATACTCCGAATGCGGGACAGTGGATTTTTGGCCGAATTTAGGTCGTAGAATCCAACCGGGTTGTCCAAGAACATTTAAATTTCTCAGTACAGAAGGTACAATAAACCCCGCAAATCCTCAATTTTCCACTCAATAAATTAATTCAATAATTTTACAGACTTTTGCAGCCACCATCGATCCTGGTATTTCTATGCAGAGTCACTGCTCCATGAAACTGCATTTCTCACAGCCAAGTGTTCATCATCAAACTCCGATGAGTCTTCCGTTGTAAATATAGTTCCAATGGGGTTTGCAGCATGTCCGCCGTGAGTATTATCACCTCAAGTACTTCCAACTAAACCCAACGATGTCACTAATTAGCTCACTCTGTATTGCAGGAGCAGAGGAAGTTACTGTCTTGTAACTTCCGACAAATCACCCTTTGGTCTGAGTGAAGCAGGATTCACAGTTGCTTGAAGCAATCCAGTATTTTCCACATTGACAAATTTCACAAATAATAACATTAAAACAATGCATAAATACAGTATTCCCTATTGACATAATAAAATATCTTTCAAACAAAATAATACCTAAAGAAAAATATCCAACTAAAAGCTTGGCGCATTTCCAGCAGAATAAAAAGCCCGCGTCATTCTTGAAAAATAAAATCTAGAAGAAAAAAAAGAAGAATTTATCTACAAACCTTTCGCTTTGATCGAGCCATTCTTTGGTCTCGGGTGTTTTCAGCCTCGCCAGGGGGCCGTTTACCCCACACCCTGATGGCAATACTCGTGTAGGTGAATATAAGAACAACCAAAGGTACCAAATACTGAAGAACCAACAGTGCAATCGAATAATAGTACCTAAAAAACCATAAACAATAGATACGAAAAGACCTTTGAGTAATCAAAGCCATGAAATTAAGTTTACCTTTGATGCAATGAAGGCCAGTGTTCTTGACAAATGAACTGGTTACACTTCCTGTAGCGTTCTGACGGCTGAGAGAGTCGTGAGACAACAGCAATAGGCGAGGAAACTGTCAATGCAACCATCCACACAGCCAAAATCAATAGTTTAGCCTGTGTTTTGCTCAGTCGTGGTTTCAGGGGCCACATTATCGCGACGTAACGGTCGATACTGATTGCAACGAGTGTGTAAGCACTGATTAGAACTGATACAGCCTGCGGGCGATTAAAAAGAGATTCATCAATCACAGAAATATAATTAATGTCACGGATATACCTGTGAGTAATTCACACTGGGACACATTTCCGGACCAAAGGGCCAGTATTGTAGAATTAGAGTGCTTACAAAGCTCGTGGGCACACAGAAGAGCGTGAGAAGAATGTCACCCACTGCGAGATTAACAATGAAATAATTTGTTACTGTCTTCATACGAGGACTGTTGCATACGACGTAGCAGACTAAGCCATTGCCGAGTAGAGCCACGACAAAAACAGTGCAGTAGAGAAAGTAGATGGTGCTTTGAAACCAGACTGTAGCTAGGATGCTGTCAGCTGGCAGAAATTCATCACAATGCGGATCTTCAGTGATTGAAACGTTCCCGAACACCTCAATGTAATCAATTGATGGTGTAGATGCACTTAAATCGCCCTGACGAAGCACTGTTGCGTTACTCATCATGTGAGTGATAGTTAACATTTTGCTTTATGATAATCACGACAGTTGACAGTTTTGCGGATGTTCTAGATGGTTCGTAGAATTTTTTTGATGCATTATATTAGTTTTTTTGTGATTTTATACCAGGTAAACGCTTTTAATGAGTCAAAAACTTTGATATCTTTTGTTGGTAGTTAGATAATTGTTGAGTTGTAAAGGTACTTTGAGAGAAAATGGCCAACTTTCTGCCTCATGGAGAGTTATTATTTTGTTTATAGGTATATGCTTTTAGGTGTACACTCTATGATTTTAGTTAAATGAGAAGAGTTTATATATATATTTAATTATTCACGTTTAATTTCACAGTGAAAATTATTTTTGTTTTGACTGGAATTGAATTATATAAGTTTTACTTGCTGGTGTTTTTTTTTTTTGGATTAGTTTTAAATCAGGTGGAGTTTAATTAATTAAATTGTTATATTGAGAATTTTCGTGATTTTCAATTTAAAATAGAAAATTTTAAGGGTTTTATGTGTTTTTTAAAGGAAATGTTTACTTTCGCAGTCAATATTCTATATTGTCTTGAGAGAAGATAGAGAGTTAATGGCTTTAGGGTAAATCAGATGATGCATCGAAGTAGAATCAATATAGAAGAAAAGCTCTCAAGGGAATAAAGTCAATTTGTTTTGATTTTCATGTATTTTTCAAAAATTCAAACAAATTTTCTACTATTTTAATCTCATCAGTGACATTTTTTTTTTGTATTTTGTTTATTCACTCTTTTTACAGAGCCATTCTGAAATTCGAACTGTGTTCTGCTTTATATCGATGAACAAAAAAATGTGCAAACGCGAGCACAAGTTTGATAATACTGTTTAAAAAATGAAAAAAAAAAAAAAAAGTTTATAATTAATTCTCGACGTCAAAAGAACATTCTATCGTGACTGAGAATATTCATTAAATTTTTATTATACTTAAAAAAAAATATTAAAACCTGTCAACTGCAGAAAAAAAAATTCTGAGATGAGACAAAAATCTTAATCATGTCTGAGAATATATTATAGTAATTAATTTCATTTAAATCACATCTTGAGACACATAATTACTTGAGGGGAGAAAAAAAAAATTAATATTGATTATTCATTAAATTTATAAAAATGTTGATTATGAAAGAAAGAATTTTCTTTTCATCTTAAATCGAAGTAAATAAAAATTTTACTTAAGTGTTACGTGAATGTTTATATTCAAGGGTTGAAATTGCTATTCCGTCCAGGGCGACAAATCGACATGTACTATTCACTCAATATTGAATAAATACATCAGAAAATCCGGGCAAAGTATATATATTGAGAAACTGTAAAAACAGTTGCAGAAAAATACCAATTTCCTGACATTTACACTAAATAAACACCAGTAAATACATACATAAATAAATAAACACAAGTACTAAAAAAAAAAACCATGAATTTTCGCATAAAATAAAATAAAATCCTCAATATTTTATATTTTTATCCTTGAATAAAAATTTTTTAATCCTACCATAGGAATTTTTTCCATTTGTACCAATCTCGTATTGAGAGTCAATCGATAAGCATGTAAATTTTTCTATCTACGTGCAAATTAAACAGCAAGATATATAGAAAAACTCTTAATACATGAAAACATATCATATCGAAAAAAAAAAAAAAATAGATTCAACTGTGCAAAAATAACGCAAGTTTGGAAATGATCTACTTGATGTTATAAATACAATTTTGATACAACCCTGTAAAAAAATAGAAATAAAAATAAAACAAGTGCTAAATTTTGTGATTTAAGATTCTTTGTGATTTTTGGTGATCGAGCAATGGAGAGCTTTCTTTCACAGCACGCTACAAAACGTGACTCACATTTTTATCTATATTATACCTAACGTGACTGGAATAAAAAGTTGAACTTTGAATGTACAAACGTCAATTTTGATTACACAACTTTAAGGTAAATACGGAAGTTTTAAAAAACCATTCTAGAGAGGGTGAAAAAAAAATTACAAGTCACATGTGAAGCACATATGTACCTATCCTACGTCATATATCGTCATGTAAGGAAAGATTATAAAGTGAAACTTAATTTTTTTTATCCTCTTGTGACTTCAAACAACTTGCCACAAGTTTTCGAGTTCTTTCCGAGTACTTATCACATAGTCACTGGATTTTTTGATTTTAATATCAACAACCAGTAGATTTAACAATAAAAAAAAATTAAAAAACTGAAGAAAAATTGAAGAAATATTGTTACTCGCTTCATTAAATTCTTGAGAATCTTAAAAGTAGAAGTTTTGAAGATATTACAGTGTGTCGAGTAAAACAAATATTGAATTAAATAGATTCGGAATAAAATGATCAAATATTAATCTGAAGCAATTAATTAAATGTCAAATATTTACCGCATTTAATTCGAATCTCATGATGCAATTTGTAAAGTTTAATTGCACCATACGATATATTTACTAATGAATATCGCCTTCGAATCTATTACATTTGAACAAAATTAAAAATTAGTTTATCGTGTAACTATACTACCTAAAAGCATAATATTGTTTTTTATCGATAACTCTGTAAATAATGGAGATAACAAAAAATATTATCAGATCTAAATGATAGAAAATTTAATTTTCCACAAAAAATGTAGAACAATTTTTTACAAAATTTCGCTTTATTTTCAAGATATTTTGAAAAATATATATTATCAAAAATCCTAAAATTTTTTCAAAACTACAAGAGATATAAAAAATTTTATCTAACATTTTTTATAGGAAATTTTATGCCCAATCATTTAAGTTCAGTAACATTTTTTCTTATCTCGCATATTTATCGAGTTATCACGAAAAAACTAATAAAAAAAAAAAAAATCATGAAAAATAAATAACTACACAAAACAAAATAACTCAATAAACAGCGTCAGAATAATTTCGTCATATTTACTAATTACGTCAAACTAACACAACAATCAAGCAACAGTAATTTTAAGTGTTTGCTCATCAACGTCAAGAGCATCACGCTAAAATCTTGATGTAGAATGAAATCAACAGCTGAAATAATATTTAACAAATCAATATAAACTGCGACCATGTCGATTAAATTCTAATACCATTGAAGAGAACTTGAGGAACCTATCAATTATTCTGCAACGAGACGATGACAGTCTATAGTATATATCTATATAAAGCACTAACGATCTATTGTCTAAGTGATTAGAACACAGCGAGACATCAAATAGAGAAGACAACAACTATCACCAATACATTTCCAACTAATCCTCTCACTGAACTTTGATACAAAAAGAAGAAAAAAAATTTATTTAAGCATTGATATAGTTGTGGAATGATTTTTAAAAGGTCAAGAATAATTTTCTGTCACGTAAAAAAGGACTTTTATTCATTGCCTGTAACTAACATTGATAGAATGAACTGTTTGGTGTATAAAATGAAATAAATTGCACAATTTATATACGGAACAATGAATATATCAGAATGTTTTTATAAAAATATTTTACTAGGATAAAAAAATCAATTATTTTACGATATTTTATCATTTAACTATCAATGTAATCTCTTAAATTTACATTTTATTACGAGTAAAAAAAAACTTCAAGAGCTTAAAAAGCACCAAGTTTTTTTTTAAACTCAGACTAATTTTTTTCATTTTTTTTTTGTTATTAATTTAAGCTTCTCGATAGCATAAAGTCTTAGCAGAAGTGCTTTTCCTGCTCTCCTTTTCATTACAGTGTACTTTTAGTGCTTGTATTTCATTCACGAGTTAACACTCTGAAGTCTAATATTTCAAAGGGTCTGTAAAGCTATGTAAAGTGACTCGAAAGATCTAAAGTAATGATGCTACCGCACTTTTTTGCGACTATAATTACTGTCAATTGGTTAAACATGAGCTTAATTTTTTTTTTTATGTTAGGCTTTTAATTTGATATAAAAACGGTGCGAAATGTAAATATAGATATGCAAGCATGTCATTATTTTTCGATTAATCAAACGCGAGCTTTTGGTGGTCGCGAGAACAACTGGTGCACAATTGGTAGAAACAATGGCAAATTAATGGATAATACGTTGAGATTGAAAATGAAACACCGCGTAAATTTATTGCTTGATCACATTTATAACCACAAAAATTTTCATTAATAAATGACAAAGAAATTTTATATTTTACATCATGAAAATAATTTTTTTTTTTTTTTTTAATTTTACTGAGTAAAATATTTTGATAGAAATAATTTGAAAATAAAGAGAAATGTAATTCGAGGAAATAATAACACAACAATAGTTGTCGAGTCGTATAAAAAATAAAATTTAATTAATATGAGTACTTGTATAATTTCTATTTTTATTAAATTTGAATAAAAGAGAAGAAATGGAGATTTTTTCTACTAAAAAAAAGGTGCATTTAATTTTTGTGAAAAAATTGTATTGTTTAACAATAAGTTTCTTAATGCGTGATAAAAACAAAAAAAAATTTTTTGTTGCAAAATTTTCATTTGAGCCAGAGATTCCGCAATTTTTGTAATTTTTTTACTTTTTTGCTGATAACTTGTTAACTAATAGAGATAATGAAAAATAAAACTAAACTAAAAAGATTGAAAATTTAATTTTCTAAAAAAAGTATAAGATTAATTTTTTTCAGATTTTGATTTATTTTTGAGATATTTTGAAAAATCAAAATTTTAAAAAATTCATAATATCTCAAAAACTAACAAAAATCAAAAAAACTTTATTTGACATTTTTTATAGGAAATTAAACCTCCAATAAATTGTCTCTCATAACATTTTTCATTATCTCATTTATTTATCGAGTTATCATGAAAAAACTGAAAAAATCACAAAAACGGCAAGATTTCCAAGGGGAATACATTAAAAAATTAAAAAAAAAAAAATTTTTTTGTATCTCAACCAATCCATTCTTATGTTATTATTAGTTTTATATTAATAAATTTTTTACACAATCGGAGCGAAAAATACGTATGCCCTTTTGGCATTACTTGAATATATTCAAAAGTGAAATAAATTTTTTATGAAATTTTCCAAGCAACTACAAATGCCAGGAAGGATCTAGACACAATACACCAGCAGCTAAGACACATTTTTTTATAGATAGGAAATGCAGGAACTCAATAAAAGAAATCAACACAATATCAAAGTGGGTGGTTCAAGAAAGCCTGTTTCAAAAGGCATCTTCAACTCTATATCGATACTTCAGACAATAAAAAAATCGAACAACTATTTCTAAAAATAAAACAACTAAAAATCAGTCAAGCAATTCTAAATAACGATTCGGTAAAAATAACAATTTAATCTTCTACCACCAATGTTTTTTTTTTTAATAAAATAAAATAAAATAAAGAAGAAAATTTTAAATATTTTAATAATTATAAAGATCTATTCTTTTTTTTTTGTTGTTTAAAATGTATTTTTCCGTGCAACTGCACATATATGTGATTCACATTTATATGCAGACAACTCGAAAATCAGAGGCCGCCGATGACCCAGCTTACGTGTAATTTCAATCCTCGAATTCACGTAGTTACAGTCAGCGAATAGTCAGACGTGAAAGACTTATTGAAACGGAGAAAGCTCCACTGTAGATGATAGAATTTGAGGTAAATTTTCAACTCGAGAATTCTCAATATAATACTTTATCTAACATAATTGTTGATATTAATTATTCTTTCTTTAAAAAAAAAAAAAAAATCCTCCACTTTTTTCCACTATTTATTCGTGAAAAATAGCCATAAGTTCATTTAAAATTGAAGAAATGTTTTAATAAAACAAAAATTAATAAAATTTAGCGACTGTTTTTTAGGTGTTAAATAAATATTTGATTGTATTTTTTTTTATATTTAAATATGACTTCGGGTGAATTGTTGGTTTAGGTTGATTAATATTTGCAAGTACACTGTTCAACGCGTGCTTTTACAGAGCGCGAATCAGACTGGCGGGTTTGAACTATGGTGAGACATTGCTTGGCATCGCGCCTTGAGTAAAATATCCCGCACCGACGCAGTAACATCATCCGACGACTGCCTTTCAACCGACTACAAAATATCTTTTCACTTTACCATATTATTTTTCATTTGAATTACGACGAAAAAAAAAAATTTTCAACTGTCACATATTTTTTTAAACCTTCAAAAGATCTTTTTAAAAAAAAATCAACATAATTATTTTTAAAAAAATCATTTAATTTCCAGCGCTCCTTTCAGTAAGTCGACTTTAAAGTAACACGAAAAAATCAACTTAAATTTTGTTAATTAAATTTCTCATTTAGATTTATGCTTCAAAAGTAGAGCAAAAATTTTGTTTCAATTTTTAATTAAAAGAAAAAAAAAATTAGAAACAGTGGTTGGAAAATATTTAAACTTTTGAAATATTTCCAATTTGTTTTTTTTTTGTTATCATATTGATTACCCCAAGCGCAAATTTTCGTATAACAATAGTCGTATTTATAATGAAAACACGTAAATATTTTTTCAGCTATGCTTTCATACTTAAACCGAAATATCGATAATGAAAATTAATGTTGTTATCAATAATTTGAATAAGCTTATTCAATTTTTTTTTTCAAGTAGATATATCCGTTTTAATTAATTAAAAAAATATATCAATCAGAATTTTAAGTGACTTTCATAAATATAAACTTATATAATCCCATTTGAAACTGAAAATACTCGAAAAAAAAATCATCTGAGGAAAGTTGAGAAAATAACTTTGGAAAATGAGTTGAATGAATAAAATAGAAAATAAAAATATTCAGATAAAAGAGTAGTTATAAAATGCGGGTGAATTAATCTCGCGAAAAGCTTCTTCAACAAAAAAGCCCCTCCATTGGATGCCATCTTCAATAACCCAACAGAACACACTATATTCGGAGACAACTTGAACAAAAAAACTATATACATTTACCAATATTTCGCATACTCATATCTGTAAAAAAAAAACGTGATATACATCACGCGAGTACATGTAATATAAAAGCGGAATAAAATAAACCGACTATTGTACTTCACGAGAATATAAATTCTGCTCATTAAAACGTCAGAGGGATCATAAGAGATCATGCAAATCTTCTGTAGAAATTAAAAAAAAAAAAAAAATTCTCAGTAGACATTTGAATTTTTTATCAGACCGCGTTTCCAATGGATCATGCCAATTATTATCAGTGACATTGATTGTAGAAAAAAAAAATTTTTTAACGCATAAAACAGAGTATTCCCTGAGTATAACTATTGAATGAATCAATCAGATCTCAATCTTTTTTTTCTTTCATATCTCTGTGAAATTATCGACATTTTCTCAAATCAAACATCACAAATATCTGCTCCATTTTGTCTATTTAAATAAAATAGATATAGATATAAATTTTCTCATTTTCCAATATTTAATTCATTCAAACGATATCGATAAATGTCAATTATCATTTCATCATCGGCACATTTCAAACATGAAATGAAACGATGAAATTACCCAAAATTTCAAATATTTAAATATTGCCCTATCAATAATAAAGCAATTAAATGTAATAGAAACATCAATGAAAAAAGAATTTTTTTTTACCAATTATCCACTGAACCTCGGAAAAATTGAGGTAAAACATGGATGACGTGGAGTACTCGTTATAACACTCTCCTAATGCACGGTACGTCATACATTGAGAAACGCAAACGTCGAGTAAAATCCACATATAATCCCTTAATTCGTCATACTATAATAATACGTGAATTTCCAAAGCTTACCTGAAACAAAAAAAAAATACATAAAGTGAATAAACAATGTTGCATATGTTTCTCAAGCGAATAATACATTAATTCAAACTAAACTAAAATTTAATTAACAACTTTCTCTACTGGCAAATAATACATTTATCCTCAGAAACTCGTATAATACCAAAAAAAAATCAATAAAACGCTAGATAAATAGATTAAAAACAATTTTTAATTCAATATCAACAAATTATTTAACTTGCTAGAGGTAATCAAGAGGATTTTTTCGATTATACAGTATTAAAAAAGACAAAATCGATTGAAAATGCCGCAAGCACTTGAGAATGTGTATAATTAAATTTTCTTGTGCGTTAACAAAAAATTCTATTTATCCAATTTTATTCAGAGGTATAACTAGTAAGAAGAAGGGGCTTTGATCGATTCTATTGAGTTGTAACGTTATCCCAATATTCTGCACACTACAGTCTCAGGTTTCAATGGAGCGCTAGCGTTACATGTGGTTAGCCGCCGGTTCACTATGAAGATAGGTGTATAATGCACAACGATGAATTTAATTATGTCCCTCAACCACCAAAAGCTCGAAATTGAGTGATAATCGTGAGTAGAATCAATAATAAAGTTTTGCTGAGACAGCAAATGAAAATCAGTGGAGAAAATCGTGAAAAAATTTAATAATAAAATAGCCAACGATAAATAAATCACTGAGAGAAGTATATATCTGGAGTTTCATTTAAATCTCGATTTTTCAATGGGCAATAGAAAAAAAAAATATCCAATAAATATCTTCCGGTATGTGTTGCAACGATGACAAGGGGCAAATGCGTCATCTGCATCCGCAAAACAGCATTTCCCTTGAAAAATAATGGAAAATATTTTTTTGTCTAGTGTGTGAATGACAATTGTGCTCGAGCAGGATTTTTTGAAATTTAATTTTTAGTCAAAGATATCAATAAAAATTGACAATACCTGGCAATTAATAAAAACCAGGACATGAGCGTTTAATTAATGGCACTATCTAAAGAGGATGTTATGGATCTATCTCTTTAGAGTAAATTTCGCATCCAATATTACACCCTTTCTGGTCGCTAAACACTGATTTCCATTGGCAATAGCCTCAGGGTATTCGAATAAAATTATTTATTGAGGCTGAATGAATGGATATAATGAAAGGATTGAAAAAAATAATACAAAAATACCATTAAAAAGTGTAAATATCAATGTTATAGATGACTGAGCATTGAAAATAACTTCAATAAATAAAGATAGGACAGTTCACATGGCTTAAAAATAAATGCCATTTTATTCATTCAGATAGAACATGCCTACTCCATTTACATCTAGCATGACAATCAATAATTGATAGGGTGAATTGAGTGACTGGCCTATTGTCAGAGCTTCATTTACCAATGAAAAACTCACCGGAAAAACTTTGAACATGATTTGAAAATTTTCTAAATATATTAAATAAATATTAAAAATATTCCAAACTATTATGAACATAGTTTAAAAAAATAAAAAAAAACAAAAACTTGATATGAAAAAAAAATTACATGTATTCTGTTGCAATATTGAGTGTTGCAATGTGAATTTTGCAATATCTGTTACGAATCAATCTTTCAGGGTTACAAAGCCCCTCTAGACAATAATAGCATAACTGTCTGAACACTATCTTCACTGAAAAAATATTTCATCTGTGTCTCGAATAACTTGGTTTTTTTATATCAAAAGAAATAAAATAAAACATCGAGTATCGTTTTTTCTCTTGTTATACAAGTGGGGAAAAAAAACGAATGCAATTACAGTTCAATTTATTGAAGACTATATCATCATCAGAGTTTGGATTTACTTCTTAGAAGACCACAAAAAAAATAATAATAAAAAGAGAAATACTGTTATAATAACTCGAGTATCCATTTAATGAGCATGCCCCCCCCTCAATTTCGGGCAATTCCGACAGCATATTATGGGAATGACTAACAGTACGCCATTACTTATTGAGTCAACAAGCCATGAAACATAAGTATTGATTTCCGGAGAGAATGCCATTGAGAGGTTATATGCACATAATAACAAAAAAAAAAAATGTCGTAACACCAAACAACTAACAATTGATCATCCCTTGATTAAATTATTTTTTCGCTTTGTCTAAAAAAAAATAACTGTAATCAATTACTTGTAATAAACTATGATAAATCATTTCCCCGGTAATTTCAATTAAGGAATAAAAAAAAAATAGTGGGAGAGGCAGCAGTTGACAAACTTTTTTGTAACAACCTACTTGAGGAAATTGAATTGTTCGAGAGTATATATCGAGTCATGCGAGACGCGTGTAAAACTTTCACAATATTCCCTTATCAAAAACTTGTCATTAATTCACAAATATTCAACGAGTAATTCTAATAAAATAATTACTATCATTAAAATTATTCAATTATTCATTTAATTCTATAAGAAAAAAATTCTATATTAATTGATTATATCATTATCACACGATTTTAGAAATTCATGACACTATTTATAATTTTTTTTGGTATTCAAATGAGCTTCATTAAAATAGTCATTTTTTTTTTACTTTCGCTGGAATGTCGCCTAATAAATTCCGGGAAGAGAAAGGACCTATCACATACTCAATACTTGAACCTATCGCCCGAAAAAAAAAAAAACTTTGATCAGTAAAAATTAATTAAAAACGTATACATTCAAAGGCTCAAAGTATACGTTCAATGCACACTCAACCGAAAAATGTAGGTAAATGACGTTCAATAAAAATTTTGTATGTGATATTTTCAATGGAAAAAAATTTTATACACAACCATTTAACTTTATAAAATGTAATAAAAATTTTTTTTTTTTTTTTTCACATTTTAGAATTTTTATGAATACCTGTTACTATATGAATTTAAATAAAAATTTCTTCCATCATTGCATACCGTCACATACATGTATTCCATGAGAGATTTTTATTCAGCAGATGTACTGCAGTATCAACCATACATGTTAGCATTTTTTTAAATGCATCACTCGATGTCCAAGCTTTCCCACTGCAACCCCAATATAATGTAATTATCGTGCATACAACAATTGTACAATTTTTACGCTAAAAAAACTCTATAAAAATCCATTAAAAGTAATTTTTTAACCGTGTAAAATTATTTTTAATTTATCAATTATAAACCTGAAAAATTTTTCTTTACTGATGGAGAATGATTAACAGGTATATCTAGCAGGTGATAATTTTCTTCTATTTTTTTTTTTAGGATGAAGTATTTAATTCTGAGTTTATTTGAAGAGGATCTACGTGTATTTCCACAAAGTGGGGGCCAATATAAGTAAAGAGAAGTGACGATAGCGAGCGTTCAGTGAGTAAAGTGAGAGTGCTCGTGTGTTCCTGACGTGTTGCTTGCCGCAAGTTTATCATGAAGGTACGAAGAAGCACCTGTGTACTTCAAGTGAAATTTGTGCAGTGATAATTAATTAATTAACCCTCGAAAAAAAAAATTAATTAAGTGATTTTTCCCCAACGGGTGAGAAGCGAAAAAAAAAAAATTCCACTCGCTCAATTCGCACTTTTAAACGATCAAGAAGTTTGAAAAACAAGTTGATTCAATAGTTCCAACACTTTACCAATAGTTTCGAATTTTTTTTTCATCTTAAAAAACCCCTGAGTTATCCCCGAGTGCGTCAGCAGGTTGGAAAAAAATGATACAATTTTGTAAAATTAGCAATTTGTTGATTAATCTTTATACTGGGACGTTCTCCGATGAGAAAGTTGGCCATACAACCTTTCGTCTTTCACCGCAGTGTGTAATACAAAAATACATTCTCAACACAGAAGCAAGGCAAAGTTCAAACGACCAATATCTCAACGATTACTGATACTAATCATCAAAAAAATTTTTTTCTCCACGAGTTTTCCTATCTCCAATATTATAGCAATCGATTATCGAAGCTCCGTACAACTCAATAGAAAGCAATAGGCGTTTCCAATTCAAAGAAAACTTCTATTTACTCAGAGATAAAAAAAATAAAATAAATCAAAGCCTGAATCAAATGGGTAACTTGATCAACCGGAGTAGTAACTACATTCAACTATGTAGGCCACGCTAGTCAAGATCAAGGACAGTGCGCAAGATCACTCTCACCCGGAGTAGACCTACACAAACACTCCTAAAAAAACATAAAAAAAATTCCACATATTTATTTTTGGGTCTGAAACAAACGGTAGAATTCTTCGATTGATCGTTTTATTTTTCTTTCCCTCTTCATTGCCGAAGACATCGACCGTAGGAAGACGTGTCACGAAGCGTGAATAGGTGCTACGGGGCATATAAGTTGATGCCCGTCATCGTGACTTTCTCCAAGAAGCCGAATCGCTCCACTTGCCACACGAGTCTTCGCATACTCGAGTGCATCCAAAGTTGACAGAAATCCCTCTTGTCATTTTACTCTTCCGTACTTTATAAACAAATACATATTTTCTTCTTGAAAATTCAAATATCATGTTATACATCACATTAAATCCACAAATGTTAATTAGACTGTGGTTAAATTCCATCAGAATTTTGCTTAAAAAATAATATTTCCTCATCTCAACATGAATTATTCATCATAAGTAAATATCTTCGAAAAAAAATATAATAAAAAAATACTCCTCCACTGGTCTATAATTAATTTATATAATAAATCCCGGAAATTAATCTGTCATTAATACCCACACATATATCAAGCTCCATTGGTTTACTTATATAATAAAAAAAAAAAACATCTTGAATTAAAAAATTTTCTCGACAATTTGTAAATAATATTCATGAATGGATTTAAAGAATTATAAATCGACTTTCTCCCTGGCTCTTCAACGATATCTAAAAAATCATTATTGATGAAGAATTCATAATAAATACATTTTAAGATTTTTTTCCCCCCCTCCTCAATTATCTAAAGTGAATTTTTAACGTTTAACTAATAAAAAAAAAAAAATTCCTAGCTGTCGATAATCCTGATGAGCCTCGTGACACTTTCTACGGCGCAGACAACGAGCGAGGACTACCTACGACAAGCAACAGCACATCTAGACAAGCTTTCAGCCCTACGAAGGCCACCACACACAGAATACGAGCATTTACTGTCAGCAACCAGCGACAGGGAGTTGACAGAAAGAATTCAAGACAGCGAGGACGTGCTGATAAACACAGATACCATGCGTAGGATCGATGAACTAGCCTCGCAGGCCTATAAATTGTACAGAGATCCTCAATACATGGCACTGATGCAAGAGCGAATAAAACGAGGCTCAGGCAGCGGTGATTTTATTTCCGGAATTGCCAACAAAGTGATTAACGGAGTGGTAGGAGCTGCTGGAGGGCTTTCGAGTGGACTATCCAGTGGATCTGCTGGGCTATCAGGTGGATCTAGTGGCTCACAAACCTACGACTCATACGGACATCCAGTTCAACCGGTAAATAATTATTTTTCACTCATTAAAATTCATGACAAACAGAAAAAAAAAAATAATAAAACAATGAATTTTCAGCTAAAATCTTTGTCCGTAACAATCAGGGCTACCAGCGTGTGTCGTAATAAGTGTAAATCACTGCTTGTACAAGAGAAATGCTCGATAAAAACGTCACATAGTTTCGTTTCTCATCAGACAGTCGGACATTTTATCTAGGTCATTGCGCGGTAGTATTACCATGATGGAGAGAAAAAAAATTTTTTCTTATCCTTTTATATTTTTTATCTTTTATCTTTCTTAATCCAATATATCTAGTAGAGATATATCATCGTCTTTTCCACTCTATTCCATTGAATAAGCCTATTCCCAGCGACTTATTCCATTTTCAGCGAATGGTTCATCGTCTTTGTCTGTTTGCCTTGAGCAAACGTTTGCTCGGATAGCATTCATTATATATTGAGAATGTAAATTAGCCAAGAGTCAATGTCTGACTATAATATAGCTATTTATTAAATTGAAAATTAAAAATATTAATTAAACTTTTAATATTTTTTTTGCAGTACGGTGAAAAGTCTTTTAGTCTGTGGGATTTTAAAAAGGCTATTATAAATACTCTAGTCCAAGCATTGAAGGCCATTGCTGGAGGTGCTTTGGCGTTCAAGGGTCAGCTGATTAAGGGCGGAGGATTTCTGGTGCAGACGGGCGGTCGAGTTATATCATCGGCTGGTGAGGCTGCAGCCTCTCTAGGTACTCAAATAGCCAGCAGTGCGGTTATCAGTCAACCGAATCCTTCGTATGGTACTCCAGGATACACGTATACAGCTCCAGCAGGTCAAGGTATCGGTAAACTCGCAGTTGATTGAGAAAAAACATTGTTTTATCTTAAATTAATGTTGAAAAAAAATTTTCTCATAGACTTCGCGTATGATGGACCACCGCCGAGCCAAGAAAACACCTACACTCAGCACAATGTCTTTCATCACTATGGTGCACCGTCTGATGGTGAGTATAAACCAACAGATAGGTGATATATAACCAATTAACCGATCGAGATATCGCGTATCTAAAGGTGAAAAAAGCTTATATAAAAAATTCCAACTTTTTAACATCAAAATATCTTCGAAACTATTGAAGATAATTAATTTTTTTAAGAGACCTTTTTTATAGAGAATTTTATTAGCTACAAAAAAGGTCCTTAACAAAATTTTTTCAACTCGCATCCTCATCAAGATATTGGCAGTTAAGTTATTTCTAATGTTTTTCAACAAAAAAAATTTCTGGCTTTTTAAAATCGAAATATCTTCAAAACTATTGAAGACAAAGATTTTTTTCAAAAGACATTTTTTGTAGAGAATTTAATTACCTAGAAAAAAGTTCCTCAACAAAATTTGTCTAACTTGCATCCTTATCAAGATATCAGCAAGTTAAAAAGGTCTGAATTTTTTACCGATATGTCTTTTTAATTTTAGACACGCAATATAAACAAAAAAATTTTTTTTTGATAATCTATTAACGTTAATACTTATTTCCGGATACATAGAGTATTAACACATATAAAGGCATAATTAATAATAACAAATAATTTAGATACACCACTGTGGGCTAGATAAATGTTGATATGTGCATGAAAAAAAAATTTTTCTCAAGCGCAACGGAATGCCATCTATAATAATGGATGATAATTATCCACACGCGATAGATTTATCTGGAAGAAAAGATTTTTCCACACGAAAATTCTCTCTAGCAATTATCAAAGCCCATAAACACTTTGTATATCAAGTGTTAAAAACAAATCAATCTAATAAATATAACAACAGAGTATTTAACAAATAAAAAAAAAAGCTTTGGAAAATCCTGGTATAAAATGGATGATTAACAGCAGTGACTAACAAAATAGACATGACTGACAGACGCAACAATTTACAGAGGACGGTGGCAAGATGCCATCAGGATTGCTGCTGGTGAAACCCGAGAACCAACAAGAGAATTCGCAATACTCAGAACAGCCTCCTGGCGGGCAGCCAAGTGTGTCGTCAGCATTGGAAGAAAGTTTTGGTGGTGATCCTAGGAGCAACAATAAGGCTATCACAAAGATCGTGGGTTTAGTTACGGGCACGTCAGTACCACCTCAAAATCAGCAGCTCGACGTGAGTTATCTGCCTGCCGAGCACAAGGATCAAGGTGTTTCAAGTCACCAAGACAATTCGCAGCAACTGTCTCACAATAATGGTCATCAGTTGCAACAAACTCGTCCAGATAATACGATATCAATACAGCAACAAAATCTACAGGAAATTTCAACAAGGAATCCACAACTAGCTTTTCAACAAATCCAAGCTTTGCTCAATCCTCATTTAATAGCTCCAACTAATCCAGCTCAAGCGTTCAATGACGAATTATTGAACTATCCAGAAGCAGGTACATACGAATCATTAAAAATACCTATTTTGGATCGACAAAATTCACTAGAATCAATGCATCCAAGTGTTATGGCTGTTCCTGCGATGTATCCACATTTTGGCAGTTGGCAAAGATCTACGACAATTCCACGACGTCGAAAATATAATTTGAATAAAAAACAAGTACGACGAGCAATTGATCATTGGATTAAAGGCACAAGAATGTACAGGATATAGACTGAAATAATTGTTATTCAATTTAAAATGACTTATTTCATGTATAAAAATACTTTTTGAATATATTGAAAAAAAATTTTTTTTTTGAAATATAGTATATAAAAAGTGTAAATATATGTATATTGTGTATTTTGAAGTTTCCAATTTATTTTAATAAGTCAAATTTAGGAGATTGTTGTTATATTTCACACTTTGGAAAATATTTGCATGTCAATGTTAATGTTTCAAAGTTTCTTGTCAAGTTATCATCATCATGTTTCGAGAGTGCGCGAATATATATATTATTATGATATATTCGAGTAAACTTTCATTTGTTCCCCATCAGACAATCATATAGCAGCGAAAGTACACATATACATTGATGCATATTATTTGGCCAGTTTGTCATCAAAGAAAGGAAAATTATAACCACAACTTCCGCTTCGCGTATATAATAGATTCTATGATACATGAAAAACAGAGAAAAGATTCTCGATAATATACATACAGTTCCTGACATTTAATTAAATATTATAAAGAGAAAAAGAGAAAAAAAAAAAGTTCAATATTTAGTGAGTAAAATGATTTTTTTATCTTTCATATTTTATTTCTGATAGAACAATTAATTAAACTGATACTATAGGGGTTTGGGGAAAAAATCTATCTTAACTGACATAAATTGAATGAGGAAAAAAAAAAAAATGTTATTATGAACTATAAATATTTCAAAAATGAAATATATATTTTTTGTAATTTTAAATTTTGTATAAAAAAAAAAAAAGAAAAATAATTTTCTAGAAATTTTTCTTGGCATTTTTCGTGTTGTTTGTTACAGTGATCTACTCATATGCGTACTACCCGTACAAAAATCATTACTATCGGCGACGAAAGCCCCACCACAGGTATCTAGGATAATCCAAGACAATTTATAGATATACATCAGATGGAGTAACAAGGAGAAGTGCTTGAAGGCACTTGAGAATAGTTCAAAGACGTGTCGGAGGGTGTGATCTGACATTCATCGAAGAAACTATTGAGTAGCAAGTTAGAAGAGCCGAACTCGAGTCTCATTAAACTTGATCTAAGTTTTAGAACAACATCTTCAGCATTTCAAGTGACGGAAATTTTTTTTTTAAACATATAACAATCTCATAATGAGTAAATTACGATTAGAGTGAATTAATTCAAATTTCATGTACCATAGAAACAATTGAAATAAAAAAATTTTAATAATAAATGCATATAGTTGTGAAAGCGCTTTTCGTCCGACCGGAATAAAATTCTGCACATCAAAACAAGTGCATTGCAGCGTACCCTCGCGGAAATTTTGATTAATTCTACAAAGTTATTTTCACCTGAGGTAAGTGAATCTAGTTGGCAATTTCCGATAGTGGAAAAAATAGTGAGTCGAGCAGTCGATCGATAGCAAACCTTCAAGTTGCCTCGATCGAGCGCGAGCACCGAGCTGTGCCTAATCTTCATATCGCGGAGATACAATATTTCGATAACTAAGAAAAAATTGGGTAATATCGGAAAATATTTTAATAGATAAATGATATAAATTTGAATCTAGAAATCTATGAATTTACTGCGAAATTACATTTTTCAAGATTTTTTTCCAGACTCCTAGTGCGTTACCCAGGGTGCCACGCTGCTTTACTACATAGAGGATAGTCTGAAGAACCTCGAGGTTGGATATCTTACGGCAGTCTAGATCTGGTCCTATTTGTCTGGAGGAAAATAAGTGAGGAGGAGAAGATATCCAACGAATCCAATCATCGTTTCGAGGAATTTATCTCAGTTTTTCGAAGCATTCAGCACGATAAAACCCTCAATATCCTACCAAAATAAGGCCTGAAATAACTAACCAATAGCTAGAATAACCTCAAATTCATCCCTAAAATATTTCCACAATTAAAACATGAATAATATTTAGTTACTGTTAACGCTATAAAGCTGTATCTTCCATAACAATTTTCAATAACAGTTAAGTTACATTAGTAAATCCATTAGTTGGGATTAAGAGGGCGGAACAAAATCCTCATCAGCAATTAATTGAATTTATTCTTTCTCCTATTAAAAAATAAAATAAAATCATAAATTCAACGGATATTTAGAGTAAAAATAACAAAAAAAAAAATAATTTCGATAAAATACCATTGTGAGAGTGTTAAAAATAAACGAGAGAGTTGCGTAATTTTTTTACGACCACTGATCGTTTCCCAAGATAAGTAGAAATACTTATACAAGTCGAGTGAACTTATTGGGTCACTGGATCACTCATCATGATGCTTTTGGCGCGCACGTATGCAACCAAACAGTGGATCTATGACCACGTGCGTACAGTTGGAGGATTATGCGTCACAGAATAAGGAGAGAAAGGAGGATATACGAGTTTTATCTACCTATAGGATATCGAATCAATGTTTGCACTAATCGGAAGAAGAGGAAGCGCGTACATTGATCTTCAAGCCAATTTACCTTGACTTATCCGGGTCGTTGAATTCGTCAAGGTAACTGCAGCAAATAAATCAAGGTCATTATCAAGATAAACAACAGAGCAACATGGTGGAAAAAATTCCATCACGTTATTTTGGTATTTTAATCATTAAAATATTCAATTAGGTCGACAGACGAAAGAAACAAGCTGTAGTTCCTGCTCCAGACGCTTTTATTTCACGAAAACTGGTTCGAGGTGCAACGATAAAGGTCAATGATCATTAACATCCCATAAATATTAAATGAAAAAAATCCAAAAAAACAATTACAATGGTTTATTTTAATTAAATTAAACTAATATTTAATTAAATATGAAATAATAACTAAGGAATTAATAAAAAAATTAATTTCTGCCTGTAAATTCCATTCGAGAAAGCGAAAATTCATTACACCAGTTCATATCTGACCTAATGATCTACTTTGATGGCTCATTTAGCTCGAATCTAAGTCCAGCGACTCTGTATATAATTAATAAGTATTATTAAATTTTTTTTTACTTGCTGTATAGAGTATTGATGGTCACTATAGAGCGGGAAGTGAAAAGGTAGGAGAGCTACCTCAAAAGATACGCAAGCAGTGCCGCGTATAAATGAAGGACAATGACCTAATTGCGTGCAGAACGATCAGTGCTTCCTCGCTGAACAAGCTCTGTGGACTTGAGCAGACAAACTAAGTGATCCTATTTTAAACTAAAATCCTTCCTCACGAGAAGAGATCTATAGCTCTCGAAAAAAAAAAAAAAACACTTCAGAATTTTCATCACACCGAAAAGCCATGGGGGTAAGTCTTTGTTAGTTTTTATACTTAAATTCTCAACCTCAAAACAAAACAAAAAAAAAACACTGTAAATTCGATAAAACATTAAAAAAAAATCTTTAAACAATTTTTTTGTTTAATAATCAATTATTAAAGATAATAAAATCCAAATAGAATAAATAAAAACAATAATTAGCGATAAAATATTAATCATGAATGAATTAATGTATCGTTCATTGAATTGTGCTAATGTGAAAGATATTTCGTGCGAATAAATTCAATTTATCTCATTAAATATTGTCAAATAAAATCATATTTTCACTCATTTAACCATAATATTAAAACTAAAACCAAAAAAAAATAGAAGAAAACATAATGATTAATCATAAAAAAAAATCAGAGCGTGAAAAAACCACATTACTTTTAATACTCTCACTCAATTCTTCAGAAGCACAATCACCATTATAAATCATTTAACCGAAGTAATAAAGCGTGAATCAAATAAACCATCGAAACTAATCACTTGTATCGCTGTAGTTTCTAATTCATACAAAATGAGCAATGTAAATTACAACTAGAAATTGCTAAATAATTTCTCGAATGACAGTCTGTCACCATTACATTTATAGAATATCTGCTTATGCGAGAAAATGCTCAACATATCCGGCATCTCGTGTGAGTAGTATATATCTCGTCAATCATATCGACAAACGAGTGATAATTTTCTACGCATTTCCTTCCTCTAGCAACTCTCGCTCTAGCAAATCTGCTCTCCGCACGCTTTTCCCCATCACGTGGATGTGGCACGACGTCCCACTTAATTATATATACGTGTGTTGTGATGATAATATCATCATGCGTCGCGACTCAAAGTAAAGAGACACTTGGAGGCATGTGCGGCCAAGTCGAAATAACTATATGAAAATACCGTACGAAGACCTTTGGAATTCATCGTCAAATATGCGGTCAAAAGTCGAGAAACACACGCGACCCCAAGGCAATAAATGAGCTGTCTAGTTCGAAAATAGATGCGAAAAAACGAAATATTAGCATATACATAATATTCACAAATGATTTACAGGCTTTCAGTTGGATTCCATGGCTTTTGGCAATTTGTATTTGTCTCACCGAGGCAAGATACAAAATGAGACGACCTATGCCACTGCCACCGCCACAGCCACCGCCTCAAATGTACAAAAAGTGGGCAATTGGTCACAGAATGTCGATGGGAAATACTATTCACATTGGCAACAACTTTCCACCGAAGAGACTGCCAGTTTATGGCAAGCCCGGCAACTACAGGTGCGTGTTTAAATAATTCAAAACTGATTGATAAACATTGACGATGATTTATCTACAGAATTCGTCGACCGCCCCCAATCTTCAACGCTCCCCCAAGCGCGTGGAAAAATCCTATTCCCATGTTGAGTGCTGTGCCGAATATTGCCATTATTCCCCAGCGAGCGCAAGTTAAAGAATTTCATATTGTTAACAAAGCGCCGCAATACAGTACGGAATACAGGCCTGAACCAATGTCATTGCCTCCAACACATCGTGGAGGTATTGATGACGATAAGGGACCTATTCACACAATTCCCGCGCCAAATCTCAGCCCGGCAGACAAACCATTTAATTCTGGGGATGAAAATCACTCGGAGAGCAGTCAAGAAGACTATCGAAGATTTGCCAATGAGGCACACTCTTCAGGTAGGTCAAATAACGCAGTATTAAAAGAAACAAAAAATAATTTTAAATAAGATAACAAAGAAAGAAAATTGTTGAACCGCTGAAAAGAGGTTTTTTCTAGTCATCGCGCGGCTGCACGCATCGTTAAATACTTGTTTAATGCACCAAGGGAATTTATTCTCTACTAACTAACCCGAGACGAGTAGATAGCAATCTAAAAAAAAAATACTTCACTCATATCTGATGAGATTAAACAATAAAAACAAATTATAAACACATGTAAATCGACAAGATCTCAAACTAAAACGCTTTAAATAGTTTCTAATATTTTTAATTTTTTTTTTTAAGTAAAAAAATACTATTAAAAAACTTAAAATTTCAGGATCCCAAGCGACAAACTACGGATACGGTACTCTAATGACAAGTTCCGAGCCCCAGAGACCAGTAACAAATCCAACACCAACTCAAAATCTCTACGAAGTCACTGAAATAAATGAAACTGGTATAAAAGAATTTCCATCAGTAACTCCGACATTTTTTCCAACGGATTTGCGAGTATCACCAGGATCAGTACCTGACCTTCAATCGAACGATTTATACCTAAACCAACCGCCAATCTCCCGAACAGGAATGATCAATTCAAAGATTCAATTCGGTCAATCAAGCGTGCCAATGCAGACAAATCTTCACAGTTCCCTGCACGTAGGTTTTCCCGGCAGTGCTGAACAGGCGCCATCAATGCCGCCTCAAGGCCCGGAGCTTCATATGGGTCAGCAGAACTCGGAGATTCATCTTGGTCAACAGATAGCTGATCTTCATGTTGGTCATCCAGCAGCCGGCGGGCCACCAATGTCTGCCAACCAATTATACGATCTTCTCAACAGCTTTCCTCAGCCGCTTATGGAGCAGTATGCGTCGGGTCAGCAACCTCAATTGCAACAGCACATTCTCCAGCAGCAGCTGGGACAGCTCTTTCAGCCTGAAGCCAGTTCCACGACTTTCTCCCAGCCGCAGATGCATTCATTCAATTATGACGAACAGGCAAACAAACGTCAACAGACTCTAATGGCTCAGAATTACGGATCAGGCCAGGAAACACTGGATTACAATCGAGAGACGAATCAGGCACTAGATGTGCGGAGTAATGGAGGTCAGCATCAACCTGAGGAGCTTGGATATCAGCCAGAGGCGGCGGAACAGGCAGAAAACAACATTGAGTACGAGGAAGCCGCGTCGGGAGTTGTAAATCGAGCTAGCCAGCCTGGATACTATGAATCTGGCAATGAGGGAGATTTAACAACGCAATTCTACACTACCCTGCCTAATCGGGAGGCGGCCGAAAAATTGGCAGCACTGGCAGCAGCTGGCAATGTAAATAGTCAATTAATCGATCAGCTAAAGAAGCAACAGGAGAAAAACCAACAGGAGCAAAAGACTACTGATGAGGAGGGACAACAAAGTGATGATCCAACGACGGTAAATCATCATGGGAACTATCAGGTCAATGAGCAGGTTGATGATATTCCGTATGAACCCGAGGAAGCACCGCGAGTACGGCCAAGACAGAGATTTAGTGCACAGAAACGATATCGTCAGCATTTGCGACAGCAACAAATTCAACGTGAGCAGGTAAAGCGTAAAAAAACTCTAGATATAAGGCATAAATTTTGATAATAATTAATTTTTGACTTACAGGAGGAGGCTGACAAACACTATGAGCAACAGGGTTTAATGCAAAAACAGCAGAATGATCAGGAAGTCAAAGAGGAGGAAGAAATGAAGAATCAGGAGAAACGACCACTTCGAATTTTAGTTCCTGAAGTACAAGATGATAAATTAAAAAATAATCAACAGACAGAAAACGTAGATTATGAATATGAAAACACAGAATCTGATAAATCTAATGTGAAAAGTACAACAAAGGAAGAGGATTCAAATTTGGATGAATTAAATTCTGAATATGGTTCACGAATTCGTACAAAAATAGATAATTAAGACACAAAAAAATTGAAAATTGTAAATAGATTTGCAGATTTTGTTTTATGCTTGCTCAATTTGAGCAAATTTGTATCGTCAGCTTTACTATTTATTTATTAAATTATTTATTCAAAGGTTTTTTTTTTATCGCAATGCATTAGAAAAAAAAAAACTTGCACGATTACGAGTGTGCTTTAAACCCTGGATATATTGACTTTTTAAAAAGAGCATTTATTATTTGATGTTATCATCAATCATGTAGTCACATCAAAGACTTAATTTATTTACATAAACGTCAATGAAGATGGTGAGAGATATGGATCAAGGCACGTTAGAGAACCTCATGATCAATGACAGCGTTTTTATCAGTTTGTTTTTCATCTTCTTTGGGAGAAAGAAACAACAGGGATTTGTCTACAGGTAAAAAAAAAATACCTCGTGGACATTGCAGTGATTAGAAGATGAATAATGGAGTAGGAAAAAAACAAAAAAATTCGGTTTTAAAACCTATAAACGATCCATAAACCAGGGTCGACCACCATTTGTAAGTCGCTTAGTCAATATGTCACAGCCAGTTTCAGTGACAAGCAGAGTTTGCTCAAACTGAGCGGACAACTGACCATCAGCAGTCACAGCTGTCCACTTGTCCGGCCACATATCATCGCGCCAAGTGCCTTGCGAAATCATCGGCTCAATTGTGAAGGTATGACCAGCCTTCATGACACCAATAGCCTTATTTTCTGCAAATAAAATCGACAATAAAAACCCCTACAGTGAAAAAAAGCGAAGGATAACAAATGCACACAACACTGACTGGCATAGTGTGGCACACTGGGTGCAGTGTGGAAGAGCCGATGAATTCCATGACCACAATAGCTACGCACAACACTAAAGCCATTGGCCTGAGCGTGCTTTTGAATGATATTTCCAATTTCCTTGTACTTTTCGCCCGGGCGAACCATGTCAATAGCTTTAGACAAGCACTCATAAGTCACTTGGACTAGTTTTTTAGCTTCTGGTTTGACATTGCCCACGAAAAATGTCTCGTTCAGGTCACCGTGGAAGCCATTATGATAGACCGTTACGTCGACTGAAAAAATTACCATGTGAAAAACAATATTAAGAATATATTCTACCTAAATTCCATGGAAATAATCAATACCATTGCAGAGATCGCCGTCTTCGAGTGGCCTCGTGTCAGGAATACCGTGACAAATCACCTCGTTAACGGATGTGCAACAGCTCGCGGGAAATTGATGATAGTTGAGCGGCGAAGGATAGCAATCTCTCTCAATACAAGCCTCATGGACAATCCGATCAATTTCTGCTGTAGTGACACCCACGTCACACACCTTTGCAGCCTCGTCCAAAACCTCTCTACCAAGTTTACACGCAACTCGCATACCCTCTATTTCCTCGTCATCTAAGATTTTTATTTGCGCGGAATTGCGAACAGCCTGTTCGCTAAATGGCGTACCTTTTGGATCATCGGCGTAATCTGGGCGTCCAATAGACCTGGGTACTTCTCTCTTAGGAAGTGTGGGATAGGGACGCAACTTTCCGGTATAGTGATAGTAAGGCCAAGGGTTGTATTGGCCGGGTGCTGGCTGTTTTGAGCTATCTCCCTCTAGAGATGATTTTTTATTTTTAGTTTGTCGTCAGGTACAATAATTTAAAGAGTTGAGAGCAACTTACTGGCAATCTCGTGGATGATTTTGTGAGACTTCCAACTTCCCTTGAAACAATCCTGTAATTAAATCATTCGTGAATAGAATTCGATGGGCAAGAATACTAACTAAATTTAGGTGTGATTTTTGTTTTCTTTTTCGAAATTTTCTAGCGATTTACCTACGTAATATACATAACCTAAAAAATTGACTTACTTGACTGCAGAAATACGAGCCCTGTATACCAATTTTCATGCAAGTTGGACACTGCAAATTTGCAACAGCATTGCAATTGGGTGATTCACACATTCCGAATGATAATGACATTTTTAATAGATATTGAAATACGATAATTCGCGAGGAGAAAAAACTTTTTTTAACACACAAAAAACGCAACTTCACACATACATTACAGGATTTGCCCACATCCACGCCGTCACTCGATGTGTGCATGAAAATACACCCTTAGACTGTGGCTATATCCGGATACCTGACGGTATACCGTCTAATTGTATTTATTTATTTATTTATAATGGAGATATTGGAAAATGTTATTTTTTATAAATTGTAGAGTACTGAATTTCTTATATTAGACGTATTTTAGCCACGAAATACGCGTTATTTTCGTCTTTATTCAATTAAGCGGAAAAATTTAGATTTTTGGCTTTAAAACCTGCCCTGTCCATTATATAATCAAATTTTATATGTATAATAGTCCATTATATTTATAAGATCGATTTTTTAAGTGCGATAAAATTACGAATAAAAAATTTTTTTGTTGAAAATTAATGCGATGTGTTGTTTATATATAAGTAATATTGGAATTACTCATTAATCAATAATGGTCCACGGGATCGAGTGCTCGCGTGCGACGCCTCAGGGCGTCGGTTCAAGACCCGGGCACGGTGAATTTTTTTTTTTTTCAAATTAGCATTGTTTATTGTATCCATCATTTTTTACGTAATATAACAGTTAATTTAATTTATTTGAGCAGTTATTTAAAACATATACATATAGCAAAAAAAATGTTTTTGGAAAATTTAGTTTTTTTAAATTTGTGGCTATGGATCGATAGTTACAGAAAATTTTATGGAATGTTTTTTATAGGAAATTGAATTCCCTACAATTTATGTGAAATAAAATTGTGCAATATCTTGCGTATTTACCGAGTTATTACGAAAAAACTAAAATCGGATTCGGTTTTTTGATGATAACTCGATAAATAAGAGAGATATGGAAAAATACTACTCGTTATAAATTATTGAACATCAAATTTTCTACAAAAATTGTTCCATAAAATTTTCTGTAACTATCAAACTTTAGCCAGAACTCGCGGAAAATTCAATTGAAAAATGAGAAGGGGGGACCCTTCTCATTTGTTCGAAAATTTATTTCACCGGAGAGCATTGGGGAGTTGCTTAAAAAATAGCAAATTGATTCTCATACAAGATCCAGTATAAAAAACTGCATAAAAATGCATCCTTCCCGTGTTTTTTAAGGAAAAACGAGGATTTTAAGACATGCGGCGCCATCTAGCGACCAGCGCACCGAACTAACCGATGAAATATTGTGTTTTTTCGTTTTTCCTTGATATCTCGCGAAATAAGGGAGATATCAAAAAATGTTACTCTTTATAAATTATTGTAAATTGAATTTCCTACAAATTATTTCAAATAAAATTTTCTGTAACTCTTTATCCGTAGCCAGAAAATCCAAAAAACTAAATTTTTAAAAACCTTTTTTTTTCGTGTTTAACAGCTTATAATCAGTCTAATTATTAATTATATACAATAATAAACTGTATAAACGACGGAATTCATGTTATTTCCGCCTTTTTTCGTAATGAAAAAAATTTGGATTTTTTAGCCATAAAACCTGCCCCGTCTGTTAAACGAACAATTTTTCAATGTATTATTATCAATTACATTTGTAAAAACAATTTTGCGGCACTCAAATTACAAAAAAGAAATTTTTTTTGGAAAATTAATAAAATATGTAAGGGATATATAACTAATATTGCATTTTATCAAAAGGTTATTGTGGCCTAGTGGACTAAGTGTCTGCTCGCGAAGCCCGAGGGCGCGGGTTCGAGTCCCGCGTGCGAATTTTTTTTTGTGATAAAATGATTTTTTTTTAATTAAAATTCTTCTTTTTTTTAATTAATTTTTTAAATAAAATTCAACTTCAGCACCTGTAACGCTATCTTGCAGAATTTTTTGCGAGTATTTTATTTTGGGTGACCGCAGCGCCACCTCCCCGTGAGTAGCAGAACTAAATTTTCATGAAAAATTCAAAAATTTGTTTAAAAAAATTAGTTCGGCAATTTACCGCGGGGTAGCGCTGCGGTCGCAAATCATGATTTTTCGTTTTTCGTCGATATCTCGCGAAATAAAAGAGATATCTAAAAACTTTACTCTTTATAAATTATTGCAAATTAAATTTCCTACAAATTATGTCATATAAAATTTTCTGTAGCTCTTAATCTATAGCCATAAAATTGAAAAAACTGAATTTTAAAAAATGTGTTTTTTCTCGTGATTAAAGGCTTCTAATTGGTCTAATTATTAATTATATAAAATAAGAAGCTGTGTCAGCCAAAAAATTAGCGTTATTTTAGTGTTTTTCCGACGCTAAAAAAATTTGAACTTTTTTAAAACACTAAAATAACGCTAATTTCGTGGCTTGAACAACTGATTATGGTATGTAATTAACAATTAGACTAATTAACTGCCATTAATCACGAAAAAAAAAACATTTTCCGAAATTTAGTTTTTTGCATTTTGCGGCTACAGATAAAGAGCTACAGAAAATTTTATTCGGCATAATTTGTAGGAAATTCAATTTTCAATAATTTATAAAGAGTAATATTTTGCGATATCTCCCTTATTTCGCGAGATATCGGGGAAAAACGAAAAATCACGATTTGCGACCGCAACGCCGCCCCGTGGCAAATTGCGGAACTAATTTTTTCAGGCAAATCGACGAATTTTTCATGGAAAATTTAGTTCTGCAATTTGCCGCGGGGCGGCGCTGCGGTCGCAAATCGTGATTTTTCGTTTTTCGTCGATATCTCGCGAAATAAATGAGATATCGCAAAATGTTACTCTATATAAATTATTGCAAATTAAATTTCCTACAAATTATGTTCAGTAAAATTTTCTGTAGCTCTTTATCCGTAGCCGGTTTTACGTTTTTTGACTTAAACGTTTTTGTAAAAAAAATTCGTGATTAATGGCAGTTAATTAGTTGGATTATTAATTATATACGATAACAAGTTGTTTAATCCATGAAATTAGCGTTATTTTAGTGTTTTAAAAAAGTTAAGATTTTTTTAGCGTCGGAAAAACACTAAAATAACGCTAATTTTTTGGCTGACACAGCTTCTTATTGTATATAATTAATAATTAGACCAATTAGAAGCCTTTAATCACGAGAAAAAACACATTTTTTTAAATTCAGTTTTTTCGATTTTATGGCTACAGATTAAGAGCTACAGAAAATTTTATATTAATTAGAAGCCTTTAATCACGAGAAAAAACACATTTTTTTAAATTCAGTTTTTTCGATTTTATGGCTACAGATTAAGAGCTACAGAAAATTTTATATAACATAATTTGTAGGAAATTTAATTTGCAATAATTTATAAAGAGTAAAGTTTTTCCTATAGAGAAAATAAAGCGCTCTATAGCACGAAAAACGAAAAATCATGATTTGCGACCGCAGCGCTACCCCGCGGTAAATTGCCGAACTAATTTTTTAAAACAAATTTTTGAATTTTTTAATTTGAGTGCCGCAAAATTGTTTTTACAAATGTAATTGATAATAATACATTGAAAAATTGTTCGTTTAACAGACGGGGCAGGTTTTATGGCTAAAAAATCCAAATTTTTTTCATTACGAAAAAAGGCGGAAATAACATGAATTCCGTCGTTTATACAGTTTATTATTGTATATAATTATTAATTAGACTGATTATAAGCTGTTAAACACGAAAAAAAAAGGTTTTTAAAAATTTAGTTTTTTGGATTTTCTGGCTACGGATAAAGAGTTACAGAAAATTTTATTTGAAATAATTTGTAGGAAATTCAATTTACAATAATTTATAAAGAGTAACATTTTTTGATATCTCCCTTATTTCGCGAGATATCAAGGAAAAACGAAAAAACACAATATTTCATCGGTTAGTTCGGTGCGCTGGTCGCTAGATGGCGCCGCATGTCTTAAAATCCTCGTTTTTCCTTAAAAAACACGGGAAGGATGCATTTTTATGCAGTTTTTTATACTGGATCTTGTATGAGAATCAATTTGCTATTTTTTAAGCAACTCCCCAATGCTCTCCGGTGAAATAAATTTTCGAACAAATGAGAAGGGTCCCCCCTTCTCATTTTTCAATTCAGTTTTCCGCGATTTCTGGCTAAAGTTTGATAGTTACAGAAAATTTTATAGAACAATTTTTGTAGAAAATTTGATGTTCAATAATTTATAACGAGTAGTATTTTTTCATATCTCTCTTATTTATCGAGTTATCATCAAAAAACCGAATCCGATTTTAGTTTTTTCGTAATAACTCGGTAAATACGCAAGATATTGCACAATTTTATCACATAAATTGTAGGGAATTCAATTTCCTATAAAAAACATTCTATAAAATTTTCTGTAACTATCGATCCATAGCCACAAATTTAAAAAAACTAAATTTTACAAAAACATTTTTTTTGCTATATATGTTTTAATACATTCTATAAAATTTTCTGTAACTATCGATCCATAGCCACAAATTTAAAAAAACTAAATTTTACAAAAACATTTTTTTTGCTATATATGTTTTAAATAACTGGTCAAATAAATTAAATTAACTGTTATATTACGTAAAAAATGATGGATACAATAAACAATGATAATTTGAAAAAAAAAAAAAATTGAACATGACCGGGTCTTGAACCGACGCCCTGAGGCGTCGCACGCGAGCACTCGATCCCGTGAACCATTATTGACTAATGAGAAAATGCAATATTACTTATATATGAACAACACATCGCATTAATTTTCAATAAAAAAATTTTTTATTCGTAATTTTATCGCAGTAAAATCGATCTTATAAATATAATGGACTATTATACATATAAAATTCGATTATATATTGGACCGGGCAGGTTTTGAAGCCAAAAATCTAAATTTTTCCGCTTAATCGAATAAAGACAAAAATAACGCGTATTTCGTGGCTAAAATACGTCTATTATAAGTAATTTAGTACTCTACAATTTATAAAAAATAACACTTTCCAATATTTCCATTATAAAGAAATAAATTTAAAAAAACAATAAAGTATAATCTAAATTATCGTTTGATAAAGAAACCAGACCGGCAGATCAATTATACACGAGTGATATATAAAACAAGAATTTAAAAATGACAAAATCCAGATGACTAACATATTTCAGTGAGTAACATTCTATAGTTCAAAAGACACACTGTCTATAAAATAGACTGTCTACCTTTGTTATACCTCAACAATCGCGTGTTCGTGTAAAAAGTATCACCTAAAAAAAATGTTTTACATTTATTGTCCATTGTTTCCAATTGTCCTGTCTCTCCTGATGTGTATTTTCACTGTGCGGGCACAATTTGAGGACGATCAATCGGACCTGAATGAAGCGTGGTTTACCGAAGACATGTATAACGAGACGTATTTCGAACAATTGCGCGAAAAAAAATACGGAGTCATCGCGCCAGGTAATTGAATAGCCCTTGATGCAATTAGATCTGTGAGATTGACACTCTAATTCATATATTTCTATTAGGAACGAAATGGTGTGGTCAGGGCGATAAGGCTGACAATTTTGACGACTTGGGAAGATTCAATCGTACAGATGTGTGTTGTCGTGCACATGATAACTGTCCAGTGGTGATAGCTGCAGGAGCAACACTCTACGAACTATTAAATCCAGATTCATCCAGTAGGTAAGTATTTTTAAACGTTTTTCCATTTATTTCCAAATTTTTTCCCAAAGATAACTGCTCTCCTTGAAATCTTACTATTTTCATGAAATTATTTTAGTTTTTCAACAATAACTCGGTAAATAATTGAAAAAATAAAAAATATTATTCAAACTAACTTTTGTAAAATTAAATTTTCTATAAAAAATGTTAAACAAAATTTTTTTTATTTTTCTTATAGTTTTTGAAAAATTTTGATTTTTTAAAATATCTCAAAAACTAAGTAAAATATTTAAAAATACTATTCTACATTTTTTTTAGCAAATTAAAATTTCTATTTTTTACTTCTCTTAATATTTTTCGCTATATAAATTATTTACCGAGTTATCGAAAAATTAAATAAAAAAAATTTTATTATTCGTTATAGATTGAGCTGTGAATGTGATGACGAGTTCTACAGATGTCTAAAGGAAATTCAGGATCTTCCAAGCAAGACCATAGGCACCATTTACTTCGACATTCTGAAAAAGAAGTGTTTGAACGTGGGAGTTGATGGAAAGTCTCACGTGTGGCATGAAAACCCAAGATACTCAAATGGAAGATTCATCGGATTTCTCAGGAGGTTTTATTAACTATAAGATTCCTATATACCTACCAAAAAAAAAAAAATAATTTCACTGAGGAAGAGTATTTCAAAACATAAATATATATCACAGAAGATATGTGAAGCGACTTGAGGTCATGGACTTGTTCCTAAAAGCGTTAATATCTAATTATAAAGCGAAGGGGAACGTTAACTACATCCACAATGTGTGACGACTTAATTACCCTTGACGATGAAACAGGAGCTGAATTAATATAATATAGGCAGTCTTCTTTTTTCCTTCGTTTTTTTTTTGGTCCTGGACATATAAACATAGATTTTCGCCCTCTGCGCTCACATGTGCCTGCACCATTTGCTGGTAATGCTCACGCGGCTCGGTCGTAAACGAGAAAATCTCCTGCAAGGCTATATCACACTCACACACACGCGATCTGCGTGGAATTAATTAGAGACTCGAGTTGCATTTACAAGCAGACTGAATGGAGAATCCGATTGGAGTTTTTTTAATTGCCAGAGGTCAATGTATCCAGAAGTGGAAGCAGCTGAAGCGATCGTTTACATTGATTCGATTTGATTTTTTTAATTTCTTTTTTTTCCACCCTGTCGGTTGGAACTTTATTTCAATTTTTTATATTCACACAGCTAATAGCTATAACGATAAAAGTCACTTTATCAGAATTTTTTTATCTTTTTTTTGCGCAATAATTGGTATATTAATACTGTCCTTGAATTTATGATAATACTTTAATTCTGCACAGCATGTGCAGGGTATTTATTTTATTTGTATCATTTTTGATAATTTTTATCACTCACAATGCTCAAGGGCATCGATATATTTTAATTAATCTCTCTTAAATTCGTTTTTTTTTTTTTTTTTAATGCAACTATAATATTTCTCTTGTTATTCACGTGAAAACTTTAAACGTTAATTATATAAGTGTGTGTCTTGTGAGGTAGAAATTTGTGGAATTTACATGGGGGAGGTATTCGACCGAGAACAATTGACTTATTGAACATTGTGTAAAGTAAAATGTTCACTGCTCAATAACTTTGTTAACGAGAAATTTCAATTTCTCTGCATGCATCACCTCAAAATTTATTATAATTATTTTCGCCTTGGGATATTGATATGATTAAAAAAAAATATTTTTTAAATGAATTATAAGTGAGTTTGATTAAATGTACATTTGTCGCTAGGTTTAGACTTGTTTTGTGGATGGAAATAAAAATTTCCAGGTTTCTATTGCAATCCGGCAACGACGCGCAGCGATATGCACTTCACTCCTCGTTTTGCGGCTGACGCAGAGCAGAGGGCGTTTAAAAGGGTGATCCCATGACAGTAATTCGATGCTCGAGCCGGATCAGCGCAATTTCTCCCTTATTCGCCCCATCATAACTGTGAAACGCAAAACACGTACTTTTACACCACAGCGAGAGAGGGCATTGCAAATATAATGCAGTAGTTGGGCGGCCACTTGGAATATTCATTAGAAAACTCGTCTATTGTGTTGTGTGCAATTAAATAAAATTATCGTAGATACATTGGGCTAAATTGTTGCTTATTCAAGAATTACATCAGGAAAATCATAAAAACTACTTTAAACAAGACATATATACATTTCAATAAATAAAAAAAATAATAATGTTTTTTTTTTATCACTAAACAAAAAAAAAAATTCATTCAAGCGTTTTTTTGTCATCTAGTAAATAAATATACAATTTTCTATTGATTTTAATTAGTTTAATCCTGTTAAAAAATAATTTATTTAATTACTACTTGTATTTTAGATTTTTAAATATGAGACTATAAGTAATTAAGTTCAGATAACTTAAAAAAAAACACCTATTTTCAGTAGATTTGAAACTTTTTTTTATATACATATAGGTATAAATGATTAAAAAATAATTTTAAGATTTTTTTTAGTCGGATATAATTGAAAAAAAAAAGTTAATAAACGCCAACATCCGATATATTCATTATAAACAAACTCAATTAAACCGTGATTTTTTTTGCTGCTTCTTGAATTTTCCATCCCCAATATGCACACATACACGCAACATATACATTGAAAACATTACATGCATAAATTCTCATTCGTGCAGTGCTTCAACAAATATATTTTTTTTTTTAAACTTATTTTCCTTCATAAAAAAACATTTGAAAATAGTTTCGACGCGAGAGACAGACATTTAAATCTACAAAAATATATCTCTATAAATTCTAAAAAAAAAAAAATCTAAAATGGGTCTATATGCAATATATCAATTTTTTATATATATATATAACCTAACCAGAGAGTATATTTGATAGCAGCTTGATCTCGATACATCTAAATATCAAATGTAAAAAACAAAAAGTAAATCAATCTCAATATTAAATCTTAAAAAAAAAAAAAAAATACTTACACTAAAAATTTCTTTTTTTTACTTCCATAAAATTCAGATAAATAATAATTTTTTTTTCATTCAAAAAAATAAGATTAAAGTTACAAACTCTCGGAAAAAAAAAAATTTAAAAATAGTGAAAAATTGTTTTTTCTTACAGATTTTCAATTTTAATTATTATTATGTCGAAAAAAATGTGATTAATGTTTAAAAAACTTAATGAAAAAATTGAAAATAAATAAATCATTTATTGGGGAAGGTATGTTTCACCCTGTGTCTCCCCACCCTGAGGTCCTCTGTCGCGCGCTCTCGCGGCTCTTGGTGGGCGCGCGCTTTCGAACGTAACACATCTAGTCGGCCCGAGGCGAACGGACGAACGCCACGCGGGATCGCCCTACCAGAGTACAGAATTTCCGCGCGAACTAGTTTGTGCGACGATTGTCCAAGAGAGAAGCCTCAAAAAAAAACCAACACACATACCTATATATTATGTTAGCTAGCCGACTCTACCTCGAACTTTGACCCGAGTGTGTTCGCTAGCTGGCCGATTATCAGCACGACAGACGTGGTTCACACATAATCAAGCGTGGAAACATCATGTTCATCGTGTTAACTAATTCATTCACAAGCTCTCTACCAAAGTGACCGCATCAAAGCATTAATTTAACTCTAATTGAAACGTTACACGCAAAAAAAGAAATATAAAATACATAGTTTTTTTTTTCACGTGAGTGTAATATTATCTTTTACTCTGTTGGTTGCAACTGGAAATGTGATCGAAGTCAAAGAAGTTTTTCAAGACAAAGAAAAACGACGCGCCGCAGAGGGTGCACACGTGAAAGTTTTGCGCGCAAAGACAGAAAAACATCAAACAAGATCTGTGTATACAACATTGTGGATGTGAGTGTAACTCACAAAGTTTTTAACAATAAGCCAAGATATACTAGATATCTCTAGCGTGTCGATTATATTACTATTTCAAGTGTTTGTAAAATTGATAGAAACTGAAAGCAGTGATAACAAGTGAAAATTATGTTATGATCAAGTTTAAAGCTGTTGAATTGAACAAAAAGCATTCGAGATGAGGATGCACCCGATTGCGCTTGTCTCTCTTCTTCCCTTTGTTCTTCTCCTCAATGTGTATGAAACTAACGCTCGTGTTATAGCCAGCAATGACTCTAGTCAGACAGAAATCAAGAGACATCGACGCGCTTTTACTATTGACGAATTAATATCCATCCAATTTCCACATATCATTTCAGGCGATGTGGATCTGGATGTTTGCAAAGCAGGTAGGTAAACATCATCATGGAAAACCCATTGATATAGATAAAAATTAAAAAATTTCTCAATTAAAAAATTCATGTATAATTACGAGGAAAAAAAAAAATGCCTCGAGTTAAATTTCACTCAAAGTCTTTTTTTTTTATCAGCATGAAATATCGCGTTATTAACGGTTAAAAAGCAGTAAAAAAAAAATAAATTTAGTTTTTAGCGGAATATCTAAAGGTGTAGATTTTAATTTTTTAATTATAACTTGATAAATAATTGAAATAATAAAAATTTTCATATCCAACTAATTTTTTAAAGGCTTTTATTATTAAAATATCTCAAAAACAAATGGAAATATCAAAAAATTTTATTCTACATTTTTTGTAGGGGCTAAAATTTTCTATTATTTGACTGTAATTATATTTTTTGTTATCTCGCTTAGTTATCGAGTTATTCGAGAAAAAAAATTTTATACGTCTTTTTTTCAAGTCATAAAATTTTTTTGAAAGTATTTCAACTGTAGAAAAAAAAGTTTTTTACATTGATCTCGATATATCAGGGTAATTTTGAAAAGCACTAAAAATCGTGAATAATAGTTCAAATCTGACATTCGGATGTAAATTTACTGATGTGAATCTATACACGTGATAGTTCGAGAGAAGAGTATTATTCGCGAACGGATCTCCTGGTGTTTTTTTCCCTTGGATATATATGTAGTTCTACTCTAGCAAGAGGCTCTTATCTCGTTTTTTGAGAGGCTGACCGGAAACGAGATTGAATAGAAGAGGCCGCAAGGGCGTGTACACATGCTCAAGTATCTGGTATTTTTTGTTTCTCCTCTTTATCGACCCCTCATCTTGACTGGGAGATGAGCGAGTTTGTATAAAAATCTCCAAGGCCCGTATTTATCATCTAGACTTGCGGTGTCGCGCGACATCCTCCCTCTTAAAACCTCGAGGCGCAGTTCTTCACTGATGAGGTCGAAGTGTGGGGTGTGTGTGAGCACGGGGCTCTTCGATTTCAGTCGAACCGACAAAAAAAAAAGGGATGACAAGGGGTGCTGACAGAGGAAAAATTGATTTTTTAAAGCCAATAATGGGGCAATTTAAGGGATTATAAATCAGTTTTGAATCGTGAAAAATTGATCGAAAAATTGTTATAACTTAAATCATGACAAAAAAATTTTTTTTTGTAAATAATGTAATATGATGAGTGTATGATAATAATGAGAAATTGATGGCAATAAATTTTTATGATACGAATCTACAACGTCATTTGTGATGCGCTTCACAGCGCACGTATATACTATTAGGGGTTGACGACGACAATAATGCGGAAGCGAAAGATAGGGATGAGGATTTCAGTAATTTAGATGGAGATCAAAAGCCATTGGATAAGCTCGCATACCTCGCCTGACCTGTAACGCACCCTAACCCCTTTTTTTCCTGTATATTGTGTCACTCATACCAATAGGGCTTATATTTTTTTTTGTTAATCTGTCGATAACTCGGTAAATAATTGAAATAACGAAAAATGTTATGAGAAACAAATGTTGAGAAATTTAATTTCCTACAAAAAATGTAGGATAACATTTTTTGATTTTTTGCTTTGTTTTTGAGATATTTTGAAAAATAAAAATTTTCAAAAATCAGTAATATCTCAAAAAAATTCACGTGATGTAAACAAAAAAATTTATGTTTATATTTTTAACGATAAATTTTACTCAATTTATATCTATGTTAAAAAATATTTCAATGCTTATTTGCAAGTTGAAAGAATAAATTTAATAAATTCGTGTAATTATTTTTTTTTTGTTCGACACTTTTATTTATTTGTTAAAATTTCATCGATAAAAACGACATAATAAAAAATGTCAAGCGTGTTTACTCGCCAATTCTTTTCGAGAGAGTCATCCCTCTCTGTGATAGTTGCAAAAAGGGGGATGAAAATCGAGAATAAACGCAATAATCACTCTCACTTAATCCCCCTAGTGCAGATGCCAAATTTGTTGGGATTTACGTCGAGATTTTTTTATTTATTGTCGTTAATTCGAAATTATCTATATCCAGATTTGCCACCTATATATATTAGCATTAAAAAAATTCACTTTCATATAAAAGTAGTGATTTCAAAATAGAAAAAAAAAAATTCGAGTGATTTATACTTACAAGTGAGTTAAAATCAATCATTTTTTTCAAATCTCCTCATCTTTATTTCACAAAAAATCAAAAAAAAAATTTTTTTCCTGCATCTCTTTACGTTTTCTTGATAGTAAATTCATGAGAGTAATTTATTTATTGAAAAAAACAATTCAATAAATATAGTTAGGTGTTTTAGGAGTAGAAAAAAAAGATTTTTTTTTTCTTATTGGCAAAGCTTGAAGAAGCACACGAGAGTTGGCGTGTGTGTATTCTTTTATGTGGTTTTACAACGTCTCTCTCTTCTTCAGCGATTTCATGGCGTGCATACGTCCAACACGCGAACCTAATCCTCGTAATCCTCGACGAGCATCACAGCTACTTACCCGAAGCACATCTCCATGCCGTCGACATATAACACGCGGGGAGTACAACTTTTTCCGTTCTACTTTTACCATAAAAAAATTTTCCTACCTCCTGCCCTCATCTGCACTCTAATTTTCCCCGATTTAATGGACATAATATACCATTATGTCCATTTTAAATCCTCTGAATTCAATTTTTTTCCCCTACTTTAATAATGTTCATCAATTTTTTTTTATCTAAATAATTAGTAGCTTTTATCGAATTATATTTCATTTTAACTCTCATACTCGCTATTAAATTCAAGAATTGATTTATTTTTTTTTTTTTTTTGAAGAGAAAAAAAAAATACATCAGAGAAAAAAATGTTGCATTAAAATAATTGCCAGGATTTTTTTTTAATTGCCCATACTGTTTGTAGAACATTGTGCAAAACTAATTTACCAATGCATCATTAAGCAAAGCCCCAAATTTTTTCTTCATTCTCTCTCTCGAAAATATAGGTATATATGTATGTACGTAAATACCAGCAAGTTAAATCTCCAGCGTAATAAAAACGCGCTCACCACGCGAATATCTCTCATACCACGGGCGTAATTCCGGTTTTTAAGTACCCCCCTTCAACTGCTGGTAAAATAAGGGCGAGAGTAGAGGAAAGAACAGTAAAAAGGAAACGAACTAAAAGACATCGGAGATTAAGTGGCGAGAAAAAAAGTTTTCAAGAGAGAGGAACGACTGAAAAACCACTGTAATATATTTAATATATATATTACATGTATGTATACATTATATACCATAACTAGAACGGTTTTTCAAACGTTTAATTGAGAGGAAATTTTTTTTACCACAATTTTCTAAGGTCAAACTTCATAGAAATTTCAATTTCACGATTTTCATTTTGTTTTTTTCCGATAACTCGATAAATAAACAAATTATTAAAAAAAATTATTCTACATTTTTTATAGGAAATTTAATTCCCCGTTATTTTGTTTAAATAACATTTTTCATTATTTCACTTATTTACTGAGATATCGAGATGTTAATGAAAAAAAAAATATATTCTGCGCTCTTTTGACATTATAGTAACACGATATATACATCCATATATTGGATTTAAATAAATGAAAAGTAGAAAAATATGTAAAACGAGAAGTCAGCAACACCATCATCATCAGCTCGCTTCTGATTAGAACCACTCGTCGTCGACGAACAAGAAAAAAAAAAAACGAAATAAAAGTAAAAATAAATACAGAGAAACGGTGATTTGCATTTTGTGTAAATTTGCATTTAAATTCGTCGGCGCTTTCGGCGGATTCCCAGACAGTTTTTGGAGATCCCGCGAACGAGCGAATATATAGGATTGAAGACAGTGATTAAAGCTGCCATCAGGATATAACTTTAATTCTCCAGCATTCAGAAAAAATCCTTTCTGTATTTAAACAAAAAAAATCCTTGAGCAATATACTGCAATAATGGGACATGAAAAAAATTATATTAATTTGATTACACTTAAAAAACAAACTGAAAATTGTCCATCAGAGCCAGTTGCCCTCAGGAGAATATAATTCTTCAAGGCATCCAGGTCAATCCCAAGTGTGTTTTGTATTTATGGGCACATAAGGGAGAGAGCTCACTAGGATTATTTTTTTTTCTGCCCTCTCTCGAAAAAAAAAAATGATATCCTCTATACTGCTTGGTTCTGCTTACGTAGCTTATGCTTTATGGAATAGACGTGAAGAGCTTATATGAAAATACAACTTTCGTTTTATCCAGCAGAAAAAAATCACCAAATAAATAAATTCATGTGGCAAGATTTTTTACAACTCCAACAAAAAAAAAAAATAGAATTTTCAGAGAACATAATCCAACCAGTAGAATTTTTTTTCTAATGAAAAAAAATTCTAGTTGACAGTTAAATAAGTCATATGTCATCGAGGGTTGAATTTTGATATAAAAAATTGTTTTTGAATTTAATATAATTTTTGTATTCTGTCTATCGAATTTTAATAAGCTTTAAATGTTAATAAAAATATTTGAATAAATTGTATTTAATTTTTTTATCATTAAAAATTGATATAAATCATTAAAAAAATATTTTCTATGCTTTTTATTATTTTAAAATTTCATTTTATTGACATAAATAGCCTTTAGATAGAAAAAAAAAAATGAAATTTGACTTTCAAAGTAAGATTTCCATAGAAAAATCATTAATTCACTCGGTGTTGACATGATAATAAATTATTAGTCGACTCAAAACTCCCTCGAGACAGTGATCGGAGCGAGTAATGAATGCGCGTGTGCGTCCACCAACAACTGAAACAGTGGAATATCCTAGTGCAGAGAGCAGCCATACAACCTCGGCCGGCTGACCTTAATCCCTTTCTATACTATAGCTTCTCGTGGTATCCCAAAATCGAGGATATCGCAAGAATCCTCGATATCCCTCCGACAAAGCCCTTGGAAAGGCCAATCCAACAGCAAAATATCTACTACTGCATGCACCCTACACAATAATAAACCCTCTAAAGCGCTTTATCAAGCAGCACTTGATATTTCTCAGAAGCAAAGAGAAAAAAGAAGTGAAATACGCCGGATGCCACATCTTTGCAGCGTGTGTTAGTGCTTGAGACGACAAAGAATTTCACCACACGTGCTTTTGCATAAGGTACACCCTCTACCTTGCAACCCTTTGACGTCTCGTCAACTAGCCGCAGTCACGTACGTCACGCAAGGAATTCCACAGTCGTAATCTCACTGCCTGACCTGCCACAATCCTTGTCAGCCGCAGTATGACCCTTCAGGGTCACGAGAGTTCACGACTCAATTATACCCGAAAAATAAAATAACTGCACCTGCATTTGTTGTTTTATAAATGAATATATTTTTGTGGATGAGGAAAAAAAATTGGAAAACACATGTCATGTCATATCTACTCATATGTGACATGGAGAAACAAAAATATGCTGGATTTTATGATGTATCTGCACGAAAATCATATCTCTCTGCAACGGACGCTAGTCCATCTGAGTATATATGTATAGTGGCTCAACGTCCGTCGTTTACCGCTAACGAGCAAGCTCGCTAATTGACGCGAACCAATTAAGCCTTCTGAGAGCTGCAGAGAATCTCGCGGAGGCAGGATGGCACGCTTCGACAATTCGCGTGCTACCTCGTGTATCGCTATACTCTCTTCCTTTAAATATATATTATTTTACACTACGTCATTATTTTGTTGATGGGTATTAGAGAAATTTGCTTGCGCAGTTACTGACACTCTTTCACATCCTCCTAAACGGGGAAATATAAAAAGCGCGGTTGGGTGGGGAAAAATGCGATGTGAGAGGTAATAATAAACTTCTGACAATCTAAAGGGTATTATAGAATAGTACTATTGTATAAAACACATTTTTTTGAGAGTTTTTTTAAAGAATTTTTATCCTTTTGTCTTGCATCGAATTAAAATTAAAATAAAAAATTATTTTTCCTAAATATTTTAGATTCTTACTGACACACGACGACTTCTCATACTCCTAACTAGACGTACCACGCTCTGTTTGCTCGGGTAGTTTGACATCAAGAATGCGAGATGGAATTTGTATAGCAGACGACAAGGTCGCGTTACGTTCACAAGATTCCCTAGACGACAAGAGCGCGCGAGAATATCAAACGATATACGAAAACACATAATCTCGGTATACACATCTGCATCCCAACAAATTCCGCGAATCATGAGTATATACAATATATTTATCCGTCTCCTTATTTAACAATAAAAACACTTGCCTGCAGGAAAAAGATATGAGGCTAAAAAAAAAATGGACCAACGGGTGAAGATTGACGAGTTTCGAGTCGTCCGCACCGCGGAGTGTTCTTGCAAATGGTAAAAAAGGGTGGGCGAATAGGCGAAAAAAAATACGAGTGAAAAATCTGCGGAGAGAAATGGTTGAGAATGAAAAAAAAAAAAAAGAATCGTGGGTTGACAAAGGATGAAAAGGTTTCCCAAGTGTTCCGTTCCAAGCGCTCCATTCTTCGTTTCACTTTATGAATTAAAACAAAAATTAAGAGGGTGGTTTTTTTTCACACGCTTCCCACACATATATCCGCAGAGTTGCCAGTCACACATTTCACTCGGATAAACTTTTGGCACTCTGCCAAAGATATTGCTATATGCATATATATTTACACATATATATAATATAGCATTTATCACCCTATACATCACCCCTCGACCCGATTAAATAATTACAACATCGCTGAAAACAATTCGAAATTCGCAAAAAAATTCGCAATAGAAATTTTTTTTAAAACTCGCATGCATTGGCAATTTATTCCTCAACAAGTTTTACTAATATACACAAAGGCACTACCACTACTGACCTAGTTGATCGAGCCATAGACCTGAAACCATATAAAAAACACTAGGGAATAGTCCTAGAGACAAAACAAAACTGGAAAAAAAATATTAAACAACGAATGAAACGTGAGAATATATAATACGCTCTCATGGGCAAACAAATCTCAACTGCCAGTATAGTTATAGAATAAAAAAAATCCAACAAGCGAGTGAATTATTTGGATATACTGATTTTTTTTTATAAATTTATTTTTCACACCACTCGAGCGCAGTATATCATTACCTTTGAGCTTTGTTAGAGTTTAAAAAATAGGCGATAACAGCGCGCACAAGAGGACTATAAAAAAAACTCGGTCAACAAAAGTACCCTCAACGTCATCCGTCGCAATGTATTCATCGAGAATTTTTGTTTCGCTGTCGTTATAGTTCTCTCATCGACACACTTCCGTTGGTGTCATACTTTACCGAACAAAAGAAGAAAAAAGACACATCGCAAATTGAGTGAAAAAAACATTTTTCTTGTCAACTAGATGAATATAAAAACGTAAGAATTGTGCGGATTTTCCAACGAAATAATTATCCAACTAATTTATAAGAGACTAACTGTTGAAAAGTCACTCTTGTCAGGCGATACAATAAAGCACTCGAGATCTTGGCATGTGCATTGAGCAAAAGAGCGATACAAGCACTCAAGGCGCGCGCGAGTGAGGACGCAACGATAACCTTTTAAACTCTGACTCTTTCGTCGTTGTCTCACACACATTTTACCGTGATTATAAAACCACAAAATTATAAATTCCATTATATTTAATCGCACTCTAACAAATTTAATTACAATTGTCTCTCTCGTCCTATCATAAAATTCCACTTGACCTCCTTTTCCTAAAACACATAAATCTACTTAAATTCTACGTGTATAATACATATTGAGATTGAAAAAATACAATATACATTTCAACATGTACCAACACATACGACCTATCAAATGCAGAAAAAGAAAGAAAAAAATTCAAAGCTGAAAAACGTGAGGCTAATGTCATTCGTGAGATTGACACACTCACAGGGATTAAAGCTAATTCGTGTAGGTCCTATCATGGCAAAACCTCAGCGTGCATTTGATTGACAATCAAATATATCGATAGAAAAATAGAAACAGAATTTCAATTCATCACTCAAATAATAACACTGCGTGTGTGACCCACGCGATTTCTCCCACGCGCAACAATTAATCTACTCGGCGGTAGGTATAGTGAAAATAAAAAATAAATGCAGGAGAAAGTCATCTAGAAAATTGACTGGACTTGCATGACAAAGCTTTAATGCGGGACAAAGTGGAGATGAAAGAGTAGAATAAAAAGCAGGCGAAAGAAGTCGATCAGAGGGTGGAGAAAAAAAAAGTCTCGGTGTCAGTAGCATACGCAAGGGTTTAATCCTGCAGCGGCACAATAAAATATGTGTACGTAAGTATATATATATTTATGCTAGAGTGCTTTATACGAGAGGCTTCGCAATTCTCTTTCTCCGTTGCTCTCGAATCAATACGACACACACGCACCGAGAGCAAAGTCTCTCACATTAGGCGGCACAACGAGTACAAAGAGTTGGGGAGGCAGTCTGTAGCGGAAAAAGGGGGTGGAGCAGGATGAAAAAAAAGGAGAAAATGTCGATGGCACTTTGGGAAAATCGTTAATCGAGTGTGAAAGGGTCTCAAGTGGCTGTTGGAAAAAAATGATTTCAAATATAGATCTTATAAAAATGTAAATAAAAAAAATCCCCCCCCCCTGCCCCCCGATTATCGTGAAATTTATCGAAAAAGTTTCACTATCTTTGCAGTGAATCATTTATGATAAATGGGCTCGAGTGGTTGAGGGAAAAAAAACATAGATCAAATCGGAAGTTCTATCGGGAACTTGGAGATTTTTTTTTTCTATTATTCAACTCTCTTTTTGTGAGTCTGGAAATGAGAATCTGAAGGATTCAGGTGTATATTCAGCCCGGAGATTGTGTCACCTTTCAGACGAATTTTTTTTTTTTAAGATTGGCTCATCCTATAGCAACCACAAAATCATTGTCGAGAGGTTCACATCTATATTCTGTCAGTCTGCAGTGCATTAAAATTTCAAATTGCCCGCCGTCCCTCTGGCTATTTATCGTAGTTTCCGATATATAGTACATTTTCTACCCTGTATAAAGCTCTTTATACAGTTTCTAAAATATAATTCGTATTTTTAACCGAGTTAAAAATAAAGAAAAACACTTATAACCATTTTTATATTCGTAAAAAGAATTATCTAATGAAAGGATATATATTTATCCATGTGAAATTGATGTGAGTAAAAAAATAAATAGAGAAGAAAAGCCGTAATCCTGAGTATACAGAGAAATATAAGATGAGTTAAGTAATATACCAACAGTAGAAAATAATTAAAAAAATACAATACAACATGTTTTCATTCATTTCAATTGAAAAATAATAAAATACTAGAAAAAAAACATGATGTATAATTAGTTAGAAAGGTATAAAAAATTATGACAGTAAAAAAAAACCGTCTCTCGCGCATATAAATTTTTTTTTTCACTCAAATTTTTCATCTACTCTCCTCTACTCAGAATATGCATGCATAATCCATTGCATGGGTGAAGAAAAATATAGCAAGCACATACAAAAACACGAAGGACAAAATCCCATAATATAAATTTCCCTGGGAAAAAAAAGATTTTTAATTTTTTCCACGTTCATAGAATAATTTAGAATAGTTAAAAAAAACCCTGGTGTATAAACAGAGGTTGAAAAATAATATTTTAAATATTTTTCGACGAGATTCACATGTTACAGGGTGAGTGTATAGCACACGTCAAGCCGAGAGAGTCGCAGGTGCATGACGCGTTAGGAGGGTTGAAAGAGGGGGCCAATGCGAGTCTCCAAAGCTCTGCATGGTTTATGGTGAAAGCTACATCTGCGGGGACGTAGTATAACCACGGTCAGATGCCATTAATTAACCGGGCGGGCGAATCGGATTCAAGGGGTCGCAGAGGAAGCGCATACACGATTGTCTGTAGTAGCTGCCATGCAACCGAGCAGGCTCGTAACCCAGTAGTGCTTTCATCTATCCGTAGGTACATCTGCCTGCTTATACAGCGTATATTTCGCAGGTGGGCGCTCCTCTAGCCCGGGAGGCAGTGGACGTGGTTGGTTATTTCCGATAACGCGCGTATATTTACGATTCACGATTTTCCAACAACGTGTCCGGCGGTCCGCCTGCGCGCGACCCATCATTAATCGTGTGAAAAACGGGCGAGGAGCTTATTTTCAAAGGGGGATAAAGCGCAGGACCTCCATCAGGTGAACATGTGTATATATAAATTCACAAATGAGTTGCAGATATAGGGCCTGATGAAATGTACGGACTAAATAACGTAAAATTGAGCTTTTCATTGTCTATATTGAATTATTGCATTGATTACGGTATACGCGATATTTTGCCCACAATTCGGCAATACCAAAAATTAATTAGAGTAAATCAATATAAATGATGTTATTAATTGAAATGTTTGTAAAGTTAATTGAAAATTCGTGATTATTGGAAATTTGGTGAATTGAATTTTAAATTCATGCTTAAAATCGCGGAAATTAATATTTTTTTTTTGTCTATACAATATATCGAGAAATAAGACTGAATGTGAAATTTTCTATTTTCTAGTTGAAATACATTAAAAAATAATTTTTAAGAAGTTTGACAGGGGAAAAAAAAATTTTTTTTTTTTCGTCAAATTTTCGAAAGGGGTACCCCTTTGAATCTCACGATTTTTGTGATTCTTTTTAGTTATTTGCTGATAACTCTGAAACTAAGCGAAATATCGAAAAATGTTATAAGAGTTAAATGATTGGGGATCTTATTTTAAATAAAAAATGTAGAGTAATATTTTTCGATATTTTTCGTTGTTTTCGTGATATTTTGAAAAATCAAAATTTTCAAAAAACAGTAATATCTTGAAAATTATGAGAGGTAGAAAAAAATTTACTTGACATTTTTTGTAGCTTATATGATGCTTGATAATTTAACTGGAATAAAATTTTTCAATATAACGCGTATTTACTGAGTTATCAGCGGAAAATAAAAAAAATCCCGAAAACGACGCGATTTCAAAGGGGATAATAACCCCTTTGAAAATTTCAAAAAAAAAAAAATTTTTTTTTCTGCATCAAATTATCACAAAATTTGTTGTTAACACAAATTCAATTGAAAAACATATAATTATTTAATTATTAACTGATCCAGCTGGGATAATTTGAATAAATACCCATTTTCAGTCGATTTTGACCGCATTATCAGAAAAACAATTAAAAAAACTCATGGAAACTGTGAAAATTTCATTCAAACCTAATATTAATAAATTTTTTTTATCAATTTCCTGACAAAAAACTGTCATTTTGAATTATTTTTCCAATATAAAAAAACAACAAGCCTTGAATAAACAGTGAATAATGCTGACTATTGTATTCATTGAAATATATGATTGAATAATTTGAGAGATATTACAATTTAACATGCACACTGATGACGAACTGTTCAATGTGTATACATATATAACAAACACGACACACACATACTTTTGAATAAAACATACGGTGATTTGATATATAGAAGCGGCTTTCACGCTGAATTCACTCGATGCAATTTTAACCTATAAAATATATTTATCCAAACCCTTGATTAATTAATTCTATGATTGGCTCCCGGGGAAAATCATGAAATTTGTCAGTTATTCAACGAATTATTAAATCACTGAATAAAATCCAATTATTATAGAATGTTCATGACACAATATACGTTATATATTCAATATCGTTTTCTATAAAAAAGAAAAAAGAATATATCGGTATTTTTTACGTGTCTCAATCAAGTGTCACTCGATCGACTTGTTCCTATATATAGAAATCCCTATACTGCGAGTTTTTTTTACACCCCCTGGAAGAATAAACTCAGGTCGCTGAAATAGAGTGAAAAACAAAAGAAAATAGTAAAAAAAACAATGTGTCACATCTTTCTCATGTAGTTGAGTCGTTTTTTTCTTATTATTTCTCGTGCGCGAAACCACTGCGAGGCAATTACAGTTTGGAAGAAAACTTCCAAGTGACTCGTCGTCGACGGTTCTCTCCCCCTGTGTTCCCACTTTTTCTTTTCATGCGCATTGTGTGCGATAGAGACGACGGGGGTGGCAAACGATAGCATGCGAGTATTGTGCGAGGATGTTTACTTCTCTTGCAACAGCATCTCGAATAAACTCTTTGGTTCGATAACCGGCGTGTGATTTATGGAAACCGATAAATCGACGAGGAATTCGTTCTCTGGGCGATCTGCCCTCTTTGCTTTTCTCATTGCATACATACGACTATATATATATGTATAAGAGAGGTTATGCCCTGAGAGCATCGTCGAGGAAAATGCAATCCACATCACAAAGAATGTAATTCCATATCTATGGAATTTTATTTCCCTTTCAAATATCAAAAATCACTAGTTTTATAAATATATATAAATACATATATCTCAATAACTTTGTCAATAATTGAGATAATGAAAAATTTTATAGAAGATAAATTATAGGAAATTTAATTATCTACAAAAAATAAAGAATAAATTTTTTTGATATTTTTAATTGTTTCAGAGATATTTTTAAAAATACGAATTTTTAAAATCTAAAATTTGTAGAAATTTTAATTTCACGAGTTTTTGTGCATTCTCATATAATATAAATGATTTTAATATATTTTATCACTTGCAGGCGGATTTGTTGGTGATGTGGCACTGCCTAACGTCGAGTACGAAACCGAGTGGCGACAGCAGAAGTTGAACAAGAGTTACCTAGAGGAACTTGCAAAGTACCGAGACGAGGTACTAAAGGAGGGGCTTCAAGTCGAAGAAGAAGGCCTTACAGGTGACTTACTAATTAATCAACTTTAACAAAAACCCCATGTCAACTTTATCAAAAGCTTTGAAATAATAATTCGAACTTTCTACCGTTTATAATTTAGAAATTCTGCAATTCAAGAGTGGTCACGATAATGAGAAATCCACAGACGAGACAGTTTTGTCAGTAGAAAAATCCGAGCCAGTTGTTGCTGATCGCAATCAGTACAGCATGGGACCCGGATTAATGGACTTTGAGTTAAAAAATCATGATGACAATCCCGAGATCAAAGACACGGGCTTTCAGTTGAGGTAGGCCAACAACAAAAAAAACTAATAAACATGTTTTTACTTTAAGCATGACATGACTGAGCGCTTGTAAATGAGAAAACTCGAAGAGATACGCCAACTTTTTTTCCTTTTTTTTTTTCATATGGGAAATATCTCGAAAAATACGCGAGTTACAAGTTTTAAATAAAAAAAAAAACAAAAAACTATCTTTATAGAGACTGCATTGAACAGGAGAAAAAAAATCAACTTTTTCCTCAGAAAAATCATCAAGTTTTCTTTTTTATTGTGTCGATATTTTTGTACCTAGAATTTAAACGAAACTTCAGTGATATATCAGTGATAAAAAAAATTGATTTCAGGTTGGAGGATTCTGTGGAGGAGATGGAAAAGGCCAAATACAAAAAAGACCGAACGACAGAGAGGCCTAAAATGGGGATGGAAGAGTCGAAAAACCCGCGAATTCGACACACACACCATTCGTCGAAGGAAACTACGACAAAAGACCCATTTGCAGTAATAGCCATCGAGGAATCGACGACGGAAATGGTTTCTAGAAGGCGTCAGCGTCGTCACCACCGTCGCAGGTGAATAAACGGCATCTCTGCCAAGCCTATAATCACAATAATAATTCAAATAGCACAGCAATAACGAGGATAATCAATATATATTAGCATCGAACGATAAGCAGGACAAATGGTGCCATAAACGGCAGATTTTTCCATTCAATTCAATCGCTTGAGTAGTCCTAGTGAATTTGAGCGTGTAACCCAGTTCTCGAAGGACGATTAAATTCAGCGCGTAACTCGAGCGTCGTCGTACGGACGAATAACACTCCCCCTGATGTATATATCGAGGGTACGAAGCGAGGCCGTGTACAACCGGTGTCAATAACAATGCCCGTCATCGTAAACCCAAGAAAATGGGCTCCGATACTGCTCCAGTTGGGACATTTTCAGTCCACCCTCTACACAACTGCCAATAACCTGTCAGAGAACGTGCGCCAGATAGCTCTTGAGCACGTTGATACTGTGTATACACCTATAATACAAGTTAAAGCTTGAGAAAGCATGAAAAAAATTTTTTATAACAAGAAAAAAATTTTTAATACTCATTATAAGCATTCTAGATGCTTTTATTCAGAAGGTAGAAAAATTTGTTTTTAATTTTCCGAATGAGATTTTTTTTTTGCCGCGCGCAAAAAAAAACGAGAAATTAAAAATGAACGAGAATACACGCGAGAAATTGGCTGCGTCAAATCCTACATGTGATATCGACATGAACAAAGCTATTAATCTTGGTGAATGCACTCTCTCTCTAGATGGTGGCGAGCAATCCCATCGCCTCTGGGAGACGTTATTCACCGTGGCAGACCACACGCTCTTGCCACGCGCGAGTGGAGGTTTCAAACGTCGATCCATCTATCCACCGTGATGTGCTTTGATATCGAGCCCACATGCTCACCTTAGTATGATTTATAGATACCGTTGCTGCCACACGTTATATGAAATCCTTCTACTCAGCGGATTCAAGCGTTAAAGCGTTCGGTAATACGTGTGCACTTTTTTTAAATTACTTCTCTATTTTATTTGTCTTTGAAATTTAGCAGAAATTCAGGAAATATTGCAATGAAAAATTTGTTTTTTTAAATATATATAGTCTATAGAAAAAATAATAGAGCAATCTGTGAGCTGTGAATACCGACGATTGAAATCTGCGTCATGTTACGATGTCTATTTTCTCTCTCACGAAAACGTCGTCACGTGCTACACAAGTTCCCCACTTGTCTACGTGCTTCGAATGTACGTCGTGAGCATTCCAATTTTCCCGCCCTCACGATGGTATAAACAGGAGCCTTTACGAATTGGTCGGAGAATGTTATTTCAAACTCGAGAATGTCTTACAACCTCGTGGACTCTGTTTCTTGCCAATATCCAACGCATAATTGGCTTCCTGGGATCTATTATACTCGTCTACAAATGCTTTTGTACATGTATACGCGATAAAAAAAAAAATATTATCTTTATTGAGATAAATAAATACCTTTGGAAAATTGTTCGTTTTGCCATCAAGTTTTATGTCAAAGGTCAAATACCATCGTAAAATGGGAAATATAAATTTACCATTACGCGCGCGGCCATCCTCAATAATATGACGGCCATCAGGAAAAGCTGCTGCCTGAAGCACAAACATTAACACACACTAAAACACTAATCCCACGTGATTTTATTGATGTGTTCAAATAAACCACATATATATTTCTTAACCACAATGATTTAATTAAGCTATTAATGATATAATTTTTAATATTCATATTTTAGAGGCGAGTCACGTCTTTAGAAATTGCTCGTCGTAACTCGACAAGCAGGATGACGAGGCAGGAGTTTAGTATACGGATTATATGTACTCATATAATTCGTTTACTGCTTCATGGCAGTCGTGAAATGGTATTAATTAATTGTAACATCGTGCCGATTCTGTACAATGTCGCTCATGACTCCACAATAACCCTGATGTTGCTAATAGCTTTCAGCATTAAATTCAAATGTCCCCTTCCAGTTAAACTTCATTTTTCTGGCTTTAAAAAACACGAAAAAAAAAAAAGAAATTATCCAATTAATCACTCACTCTATATCCCGTTGCAAATTAAAAACTAACAATGGAGCCATTTGTCTCGTGGAGAAAAAATAATCCGGTATTTTTTGGTTGTCCCTTTGGAATTCAGATCGTTTGTCAGCCACTGAGCCAGACAATGCAACCATTTGTGTCGTGTATGTATACTAGAGCTTTCGACAAGGGGGAAGAGGACGACGGCATCAGGTGGTTCACCTCTTCAGCACTTTTATCTGCTGTCGTAAAATCCGCGAGCCATTACATGTTAAATTTTCCTTCAGCTTTTTTTTTACGCTCATGGTGCATTTTCATCTACGACAACTATTCATCTCACAACAAATTATTATCTAGCATTTTGTTTTGTGCCTACAGATGGTCCAGAAGACGGCAATTATCGCGGCGAGTAAAAGGAATCTATCCGAGAGCAGACATATCAGTGCACAATGACGATTTTGTGGCGCAGCACAATCGACGTTTGCGAGATATTGAATTCTACAATCAGCACAAACCAAAGATCGAGTTGGGAATAAGACATGGTACAAGCAAATCTTTGAATCGACGACGAAGAGCAGCCACAGCTCGAAAGGAACGCGTTTGGGATCACGGTGTGATTCCTTACGAAATCGATGGCAATTTTTCTGGCGCGCACAAAGCTTTGTTTAAGCAGGCTATGAGACACTGGGAGAATTTTACTTGCGTAAAATTCGTTGAGCGAGTCAATCGCGAGCATCCAAATTATATTCTCTTCACTGAGCGACCCTGTGGGTGAGTTGAGCCCTATAGCAATTCAATAACATATCTCTTCAAAAAGTCTTTAGCATAAGTTTAAGGTTTTATTTTTCAAAATATCTCGAAAACAAAGTGAAATATCGAAAAAATGTATTTCATATTTTTTATAGATAATTAAATTTTCTATCATTTATGTCTCATAATATTTTTCGTTATCTCGCTTAGTTAGCGAGTTATCAGAAGATTAATGAGAAAAAAAATTTTATCCACCCTTTCGGTATTTATCCTGTTTGACTACAGAAAATAGGGATAGAAGAGAATAAAAACAATCAGTCTCCTGTCCATTAGATGCTGTTCATTTGTGGGAAAACGAGGAAACGGCGTGCAAGCAATCAGTATTGGAAAAAACTGTGACAAATTTGGAATAGTTGTCCACGAACTCGGCCACGTGGTGGGATTTTGGCACGAGCACACTCGTCCTGATCGTGACCGTCACGTACAAATCATTCGGGACAATATCATGGCGGGTAAGTACATGCTCCTGTAGCCTCCCCTGATCGTGTTTGCTCGCATGCAGCAGCCAATTAGTAAGGCAAACTGGTTCCCAAGCCATATCACGATATTTATCCGCGACTATACGGCTTGTACGTGCCGAGCAGTCAGTTTCGTGCCACGTAGCGACCATGCACATTGTTGGCACACTCAGTAGGGCAGACAGACCCTTGCTGCCATGCAGTTGAGCACTCTCTGCAGCATATACTCTGAGCCATGGTACAGCCGATGGGTTTCCGTTCGGATTAATGGGCCAATTTGCGGTCACGGAAAACTCGACGTTCCCTTTTCGCTCTCTCAAAGTCTAATATTTGCGCCTGACGCGAGTCCGCAGGGCTTTTACAGCGATCGCTTGAACCACTGTAAACACTGGGCCATCGCAACCGCGCAGTTTCCGCCTCCTACTTCACTTCCTATTAATAAAATCACTCGCATCCGGCTTTTAAGCACTGTCAAAATGGATATATTATTTTTTTCACAGGCCAAGAGTATAATTTCAATAAATTAACTAATGAAGAAGTGGATTCGTTGGGTCTGCCCTATGATTACGACTCAATAATGCACTATGCAAAAAATACCTTCTCCAAGGGCACGTATTTGGACACGATATTACCGCTGGAAAATACGGGGAAAAAACGTCCGGAAATCGGCCAGAGAATTCGACTGAGTGAGGGTGATATTGCTCAAACAAATCTTCTCTACAAGTGCCCCAGTTGGTATTTTTCTTATTAATCTTTTGCGGGTTAAGCCCAGTGTGTTTAAGTGAATTAATGGTATAATTTTGTTGGATTTTTAGAATGTGGCAGAACGTTTCAGGAGAATAGTGGGAGTTTTAGTTCTCCAACTCATCCAAACAGTTCGCCATCCGTCGAGGGTGAGCGATGCGAGTGGAGAATTACCGCAACGCACGGTGAGAGAATCGTTCTCAACATTACGTCGTTGGATATCTATAAAAGTGACTACTGTAAGGCAGATTATATCGAGATTAGAGATGGATATTGGCACAAGAGTCCTGTTCTCGGTGAGTTTGTACGTTAGATAAAAAGTGAAAAAAATTATTTTTAATTATTCCTCGGCTGATTAGGCCGCTTTTGTGGAAGTGGCAAGATTCATCAACCCGTCGTGTCAACTGGAAGTCGAATGCTCGTGACTTATGTGACGAAAAGTCAGGAGAGTGGATACCGCGGTTTTACAGCAAATTACGAGGCAGTGTGCGGCGGTGACGTAGAGTTAGATACTGTGGGTCACCTCGAGTCGCCCAACTACCCGGAGGAGTATCAGTCGAGCAAGGAGTGTGTTTGGCGACTAACTGTACCGCAGGATTTTCAAGTGGCCCTGAAGTTTCAGTCGTTCGAGATCGAGAACCACGATAACTGTGTCTACGATTACGTGGAAGTCCGAGACGGTCATAGTTCGGACTCACCGCTTATCGGGCTGTATTGCGGCTATAAAGCGCCGCCCGATCTGCGCTCTACTGGGAACAAACTTTTTGTCAAGTTTGTCAGTGATCCTTCGGTACAAAAAGCCGGATTTTCTGCTACAGTTATGAAAGGTTCATAAAATTTCGTTTTTAATAAATCAATATCTCAAAAGCTGGACGAGCTACGAATTTTTTATAAAGCCATTTTAAAACAAAATTTTTATAAGCTAAAAATAATATTTTGAATCAACAATTCGTAACTCGCACGGCTTTTGACAATAATTCGCTTGTTTGAAACTAAAAAAACTTATGTGCAAAAAATTGCGACTTTTTACTTGCTAATATCCTTGATAAGGATGCAAGATAGACAAATTTTGTCAAGGACCTTTTTTGTAGCTAATAAAATTATCTACAAAAAAGATCTCTTGAAAAAAACTCCTATTCTCAATAGTTTAGAAGATATCTCAATTTAAAAAAAGGGTAATTTTTCATATACATTTTTTTGGGTCTATATAGTCATGTGATATATCGCGTATCACTAATGACGAAAAAAATTAATTCAGGACGATGATTGATTTACCAATGAAACATCAGGCAATAACAAAAAAATTAAACACATCTTTTTTGTGGCCTCACTAACACGATGTGTGCGGATGATAAACAAAAAATCACTTGCCAATTGCGATAATGATTTCAGAGTTTGACGAGTGCGCTTTGACCGATCATGGATGTGAGCACGATTGTATAAATACACTGGGTGGCTATGAGTGCTCCTGTCGTATTGGCTACGAGCTTCACTCTGACGGAAAACACTGTGAAGGTCCGAGAGTAATTAAATTTTCAAGCGCGTCAAATGATTTCCCATTAATCACCAATGCCCATTTAATTATCACAGATGCTTGTGGAGGTGTATTAGATGCAAGCAACGGAACAATTACCAGTCCTTCATTCCCAGAAACTTATCCAGGCAACAAGAACTGCATTTGGGAGATTGTTGCACCGCCACAGTTTCGCATTACCCTCAACTTTACTCATTTCGATCTAGAGGGAAATAACAAGATGTATCAGCAAGAGTGCGAGTATGATTCCGTCGAGGTATCGAGCAAGCTTGGCGATGATATCCTGCGAAAGCACGGGGTATTTTGCGGCTCAAAAATACCTCAACCAATCATCTCAGAGGGCAATATTATGCGAATCATCTTCACATCCGATCGAAAGTATGTAAAAAACATTGAAAAAAAAATTTTTTTTCCAACAATTTTACATCTAACTATATGTAATTTTTCTTTTATAGCATACAAAAATCTGGGTTTGCCGCGATATTTTTCACCGACATGGACGAGTGCGCAATCAACAATGGTGGCTGTCAGCACGAGTGTCATAACACAATTGGGTCGTACATGTGTTCGTGTCACAATGGTTTCAAACTACAAGAGAACGGTCACGACTGCAAAGAGGGTGGCTGCAAGTACGAAGTAACGAGTCCAGTCGGCACGATAACGTCACCTAACTATCCGGATTATTACCCGGCTCGCCGAGACTGCGTTTGGCATTTTACTACAACGCCCGGGCATCGTATCAAGCTAGTAAGCCCCGTGAAAATGTCACGAATAATCATTATAAAAATTTTACCTTCTTCCCAACGCATTATTCTTCCTTTATAGACTTTTAAAGTCTTTGAAATGGAGTCGCATCAGGAATGTGCTTACGATCACATTGCCATCTACGACGGAGACTCACCTGACAGTCACACACTCGGGAGATTTTGTGGCACGAAGGAACCTCACCCCATCATCGCCACAGGCAATCAGATGTTCATGGTCTTCAAGAGTGACATATCCATCCAGCGACGTGGCTTCCTCGCAACGCACACTACAGGTGAGCTTGAAATTGCGCGTGAAATCTACTAATCCAACGGCCCAATTTACTCAACCCACTTAATTCCACTCTATTGCAGCGTGTGGCGGACATCTCATGGCCTCCAGCACAATTAAACACATTTACTCGCACGCCAGATACGGCACCCACAACTACGATCATCGAACTGATTGCGATTGGACCATTGAGGCGCCTATTGGCAAAAATGTCCATCTTTCTTTCCTCTCGTTCCAGCTCGAGTACGAGGACAATTGTGCCTACGACCACGTGGAGATTTACTCGGGTCTCGACTCGTCCAGTCCGAGCTATGGGAAATTCTGCGACGCTGTAAGCAAAGAAAATATTTTTTTATTAGTGAATATCAATTGATTTGATTTTTTTTTGCTTCTAGAATATTACCGACATTGTTTCGATGAATGAGGCGCTCTTGATTCGCTTTCGCACTGATGATACTGTGTCAAACAAGGGCTTCTCCGCGGCCTTTGTCGCGATTGACCGTCAGGACAGCGAAGAAAACCTCGGCGGCATTGACGAAGAAGATGCTCTCTGATCGTTGAGCGGGCTCGGGAATTTCCTGGAGCCTGAAGAAGATATTGATTATGGCCAACGTGTGAAAGTGCCGCCATCGTTCTATCACAGACCCTCGTATCAGGGTTTTACGAGTGCGAGAAAGTCAAGCAAAGCCGCTGCCGAACTCGCTGGCAGATCTCGGCGTGGCCGACTCAACAGGGGCGCAGTTTCTTCCATTATCAATGATCGCCCGCGTTACAAACGAAAGCGCAACCGCGCTATGCACCTGAAACAGTAAAGCACGATCGTGTCCAACGTGTTTTTTACCGCGTCAAGGACCACGATCGAGTCACCGTGCCATTTAAGTTTAATAGGGATTTTTTTTCGTCACTGACTCAAGTCTAATGTGTATCCGCAATGGTTTCTGTCGATAATCACTGCCCGCTTTATCTCCTGATTCCATTCCACCGGAGAAATTACTCAGTTTTCGTGTTTTTTCTTCTAATTTTTTATTATTTTTTCGATCACCCAGTATACTGAAAGAAGAAATAAATCGTTATTATTTTCACTGTAAATAGATAGATGAAAGTTAGAGAGAGAGAGACTAGCTCGTCGATATCGTGCCGTTTTATAACGCTTAAGCGTGTGCGTATACAATATTACGTATATAAATGTGCAAACGGAGTATATAAGATCATCGAATCCATATATAAACGACCTTAGCGACAGATATATCTAGATTTATTGGAGAAAAATATGAGTGTGTAGAGCCATTTATCGGCAAAATTCAATAATTAGTTGTACGTGTATTTCATCAATCGACGATGGATATTTAAATCTTCATCGTGGTGATTTAAACAAAAAAGGTATACAATATAAATATATACATGTTGACCGAATACCTTTTGTCGTCGTGTCGCACTAGAAAATATTTTGTAGAAAAAAAATAACGAAGAAATTACGATAAAAAAAAAGGATTAAACATATCGTTGTATTTTATTCTCTTCCAATAGATACAGAAGAAAACAAAGAAAAAAAAAATATATCTAAAAACTACGAGGGATTTTCTTTGATCGATAAAAACGCACAATGCACACAACTCACTGACTTTTTATCACAGGGAAAACGCGTGTGGTATCAAAATTCAAAATTTCGTATTGTCTACAGTTAGTCAATAATGGGATAATAAGAGGAATAAAAAAAAGATACTTAGCATTGAGCAAATGCTCATACTTATGATTAATAAAATATAAATATGTGTATAAAATAATATAGCATGATTTATATCATCATCATGAAAATAAAACAAAACAAAAAAATCGGGAAATCAAATTACCTGCGGCTGCCGAATATTATCGCACGATTGAAACACTGCATTGACCATTATTTAAAATAATTTCTTCATTATTCTAATTAATTATAGCCAATCCTAAAAAAAAAAAAAAAAGTCAGGATCAACTGATGCATTCAATCATTCAGCCAATATATTTATGGATTTACTGGACCGACTCAATCATTCAGCCAATATATTTACACGTATACTTAAATAATCTCTACTAGCGGACGCGTGGCGAGAGTCTTTCATCACTATATACATCTCCGTGTGCGCGGCACAAAACAGAGAGGACAGATCCACAATTTGGAAGATCAACTTGCCATAAATGCTGCTTGACCGCCGAAAAAAAAAAGCACTTATCAAACTTACGAGGTTCCACTAGCATCGTCATCAAGTTGCGCGGATTTACTGGACCCACTTCCATCCTTAGGCCCAAAACCATTGGCCATACGTTGATAGTGGGGCTTCCAAGCGCTCATAGGCCGAGTGTAATCCAAGTGATCGTACTCCAACTCTGAATTATTCTGCTTAATCTCATCATACAGATGATCCGTGGGTTTTTTCGCGTCCATTTCATCAATACTATGATAAACATTGACATTCGGGTTGCCCAAATCGGCGTCTTTGTTCTTCAGCGACGGAGCGTGATCGTACTGTATGCCATAGGCACCGCGACAGCTCTCCTCGTCGTCGTCGAAAACCGGCCCGAGCCGAGCTTTCTCACTGTTGACACTCTTCGCGGTCAAATTATTTCGAATGACTCCATTGTTGAGAAGCGTCGCGGTGCCGTCATCGGGCTTTACCGGGCCCTGATACGAATACACTGGATTATCAAAGTGATTGCGATCAGGCGGTGTGATGGGCTCCGCGATATAGTGCACCTGGGCAATCTCCATCTTAAGATTAGCCACTCGTCGGCGATGGTACATCCAAGCAGCGAGAATCATGGCAATCACGAAAATTGCCGTAAAAATCCCCGCGACCACAGCGCCATAACTCGACTCTGCTCTTTCTTGAACGTTTCGCGAGTAAATTTCATCCTCGCAATTGGGACCGGTGTAGCCATGTCTACAGATGCAGCCTTCAGCCGGGTGACAAATGTAATTGTCGTTCTGACACTCGCACGGCGTCATGCAGTGATCGCCAAAGTAGCCCTCTGGACAGACTGGAAGAAAAGGGAGCAGTTAGGGTTGATTTATTGTTGGAGAATGATTGAGGTACTTACTCTCAGTGCATCTAATTCCTGTCCAGCCTGGAACGCAGCGGCAAACACCGTCATTGGCGCGGCACTTGCCGCCATTCTGGCACTTGCAGTGCTGCGTACAATTAACGCCGAAAGTTCCATCGGAACAGGGAGTCTGACAGCGCTCGCCTTGCCAGCCCGGTGGACACTGACAGAATCCCGTGACGTGGTGGCACTCGCCGTCGTGTTTACAGTGGCAGTGATTGACGCAGTTGAGTCCCCAGCGATCAGGAGGACACGAGTGCTCGCAAGTGAGACCCAGGTAGCCCGGGCGACAAACGTACTGGCCGGTCACGTGGTCGCACGTCATGTTACCTAGTTTAATTCATTATAAGCATGTCATAACCGTCAAGGACACTGCCACCCTTCTCAAAATGCTGTATACTATGCAGACCAAGCAGCAGCGGGAGAGAGAGAGAGAGAGAGAGAGAAAGAGAGATTAATTTTCGCTAAAAGTAGGTGAACAGATGTGAAGTGTCTCACCTCTGCTTTCAGTCATGAATTTCCTCATTCCTTGTCAGCTCCGCATGAGTTTCATGGCGTAATCAAACGCAGAGTGTATGTAGAATTACGTATTATAAGACTGTTATTAAGCAATCCACGCCAAAAGCCAATGTTTTACAGGCAAAAATTTAAATTATATAAATGTTGCATGCTTTAATTTTGTCAATACCTCAAAAACTGTGGAAGTAAAAAAAAGTTTATTGCCCTAGGAAGCCCGTTTATCAAGGTTTTTATAGTTTTAAAAGCAAAGTTTTTGAGATATTTCACGTCACTAATGCCAAAAATGTTTAAAAAGTCTTAAAACTAATAAATACTGAGTAGTATTTATGTTTTGGGACTTTTAATGTATCTAAGATGAATTTTAGAAAGTTTTATTGAGATAAAAAAAAATTTTTTTTTTGTGAATTTTTCAAACAGGAAATCTCGTGGTTTTTGTGATTTTTTAAGTTTTTTAACGATAACTCTGTAAATAATTGAAATATCGAAAAATGTTATTGAAAGTAAATGATTGGGGGTAAAATTTCCTACAAAAAAGATATAAACAATTTTTTTTTATCTTTCTTATTTTTTGAAATATTTCAGTTTTTTGAAAATTCATATTTTTCAAAATATCTCGAAAACCAATTAAAATATCAAAAAAATGTATTCTATATTTTTTATAAATAATAAAATTTCCAATCATTTGAGTCTAGTAATATTTTTTGATATCTGGTATAGTTAGCGAGTTATGGGCAAAAAACCAAAAATTCACGAAATCTCAAAGGGGTACACCCCTTTGAAAATTTGACGAAAAAAAAAAAAAATTTTTTTTTTCTTTACAAAACGTCTTAAAATTCATTGTTTAGACGTATTTTGTTAATTTTCAACAAAAATTCCCATTTGCAATTATTCAACCGAATATATAAAAAATATTATTCTGCCATTTGGCTTTTCATTCCATCGTCCCCGTGGCATGATCATCTTACCGTGCATCTTCAGGCATTGCTCTTTGCACCCAACGCCGTACCATCCATGTTTGCACGGTTGGGAGCAATCCTCTCCCTGCCATCCTCGAGCACAAGTGCACCTTCCTGTCTGCGGGTCGCACGAGCTATTGTTTTTACAGTTGCACTTTGAATGACAGCCATCGCGATACCATCCTGGTGGACATCTCGTCTCGCATCGCGTCCCTACGTTGAATTTTCAGGTAAATTTTTCTAACTGTTAATGCCGACTATTAATGCACAAGCTTCGATATCCTACTGATTACCGCAGATATTAGTCACCAGTGAAATCTAAGACTCTCGCGCGGCATATTCAAGTCACAAACCTTGCCACTCGGGCTTGCAGATACAGTGGCCCGTGTTTGGATCGCAGTCTAAGCTGTTTTCCTCCTGACAGTCACAAATCTGCATGCATCCATGACCGAAAAATCCACGTGAGCATTGATCTTGACAGTGCTCCCCAATGTAGCCGGCCGCACACGTGCAAGTGCCTAGATAGATCAGAGGAAACGTGTGGCAGGTGCATCGAAGATAAAAGTAAGGGGAAAAAACACATAAATAAATCTCCAAAGGTCTCACGCAGAAAATAAAAATCACACAGTGTCGAAAAAAATCAGACCTGAACCGCAAAAACACCAAAAAAACTTACCATTTTGCGGGTCACAGGCGGCATCATTGAGGCAGAGACACTTGCCCTCGCAGCCTAGGCCAAAAGATCCATCGGGGCAAGGACGATCGCAGAGTGCCCCATCCCAGCCTGGCAAAATATTATCATAGAATACATAAAATCTACCATGAACTTACCGCTCTGTTGCAGTGTAATTTCTACGTTAAAGAATTTCCCCTCTCTCCCTTTGCTTGGATATTTCAGTACTAACGCGTGTGTTACCTGCAGTGCAATTGCAGCGACCGGTATCGGGTGAGCAGGAGGCTCCGTGCTTGCAGGCGCATTTTTGCGCGCAGTCCTCGCCGTAAGTATTGTGCGGACAAACCTCGCTGCAGTCGGCGCCGCGGAATCCGGGCGCACAGATGCAGGTACCGTTCACAGGTGAGCACTGTGCGTTGTTCTGACAGTTGCACCGATGCTGGCAGTTCTCGCCGTAGAAATACAGAGGACAAGTTCTGGAGCAGGTCGCTCCGTCCCAGCCGATTTTGCAGATGCACTCGCCCGTCCAGGGGTGACAGAGCTCAGTATTGGCGTGATCGCACTCGCAGGCCTGACAAAAATGGAATTAATACCACGCTTGGTCGGCTGGAATGATGGTAGATGTACCTTTTGACAGAGTTTTCCCCATTGGCCATCAGGACACGCGCGCTTCTCGCACTTGTCACCTGTCCAACCATCCTGGCAGATGCACGTTCCGTTGATCGGCGAGCAACTAGCTCCATTCTCGCACGAGCAATTCTTGTCGCAGTTCGCACCATATGTGCCGGGCTTACAGCTGTAAAAGCACTGAAAATAGAACGATATTGTTATTTTGTCACGATGATGAATATTATTAATGAGAACTGAGGCTTGCGTGCGAGTGAAAAAGGGTTTATCGTGACTACCTGATCTCCGTGATAACCGGGCTTACACAGGCACTCGCCCGTCACGTGATGACACGATGCGCCGTGGTAACACACGCAATTTTGTTTGCAATTCTCGCCCCAGAAACCGTCCGGACAACGATTTGCGCAGACATCACCCTGAAAAATTCAGTTAAATTCTTTATCGAGTTTTTGGACAATCGTATCTCTCGTATTAAATTAATTTTAGCAATTAAATATTTTTTTAAAATGTATATACGATATCTAATAAATTTTTTAAGTAAAGTTACCATCCAGCCCGGGGTGCAAGAGCATGCTCCAGTGGTTGGAGAACAATTTCCCTCATTCTGGCAGCGACATTCAGTTTTACACTGATCTCCATGCTTCCCCTTGGGACACAGATCATCACATCTACGGAAAAAATTATTAATTGATTAGAATAAATTGCGAAAAAAATTTTTTCTCCCATTTTTTTCGAGAAAAAATGAGGCTCACAGAGGTCCAGTGTATCCCGGAGCACAGTAGCACTCTCCGGAAATGTGATCGCAGGTTCCATTGTTCTTGCATCGACATTCCTCAGTGCAGTCTTGTCCATAGTGATTAGGTGCGCACTTCTGGTCGCAATTCTCTCCTGTCCAGCCTTTTGTACACCTGCATTTGCCGTTGAACGGGTCACAACTTGCGCCGTTCATGCACGTGCAATTCTCGCGACAGTCTCTGCCCCATTTTCCCATGGGACACTCTGAAAAATTCAAAGAATTACCTTTCTACTGGGTCACGGCATTTAATCGCGACTTACTAATGTCGCATGCAGGCCCGCCATAGCCAGTCTCGCACTTGCACTCGTCCGGCGCCACGCAAAGTCCATGTTTGCAGTCTTGCGAGCAAATGGGGACACAGCGATCACCATTCGCCGTCTCTCCGAAGCCTTTGCAACACTCGTCAATCGGCTTTTGCTTCGTCAGCACCTAGAACACCCGGTTAATCATTAATTTCAGCTAATTCAAATGATTTAAATCCACTTTTAGACGTACCTGAGTCTTGTAAACTGTTTTGAATACCATGCGATAGGTTGAGCACCTTGGTGGAACACTCCAACACCAATGATACTCGCGGATTTTGTAGGGTTTTTGTTCCGACACATTAACTGTTACAGTGTACCTAAATAACAGAAGCATGACGGGTTATAGTGCGGCGATAAATCAATTTTTTTAAGTGGCAACAATTTAAATATTTTTCTGCTTACATTTCTTGACGCACGCAGACATTGGGCCCGTCAAGTGCGCTAATAATCATCGCAGCACTGCCCAATATTATCGCGACGAACAAGTACGTCCTCGAAATCATGTTTGATCCCATACTTCCTGTTTGTAGATCAAAGATTCACGTCCTACGCAGTTGTTGCTTCAATGATTCCTCATTTTTCGCAGATATTTCGTTGATTTTCCTCGGTATTTTCACACAATACGCCATCCGGGTGCAGTAATCTGAAGCAGAAAATTAATAATAGTGTTAAACAATGCTTAAATGCAGTTTATACTAAAGAATGCAAGTATGAAACTAGGCAATGAATATATCAACTGCGAGTGATATTAAATTTCAACCAACACAGCTCTTAGCTCGCGTTTCGAGTCACTCGAATTACTGCCTTTGTCCCTGCGATAATGTGCCTATACTGTGTGTAACTCGTCGAAGAAATATATTATATCTTCACGGACAAAATCATAGTGCAGCTATTAATATGCTCCAATACAGTTTCATCGCTCAACTCGAATGGAAAATTTGTAAAAATTCACTTATCACACAATATTTCTAAGAATTTACCAGTTTATCGCGGTTATTTATATCGATTGAATCATGTACTCTTTGATGTTTGTTTTTATCGGGATTGACAAAAAGTTTTAAGTTGTTAATTGATGTATAGAATAAATATAATTATTCGGTGGACTCTGGAGACGTCGCTGGCTCTACTCGACACACGTTGCATGGCGAGTTCAAGGTCGAGGCCGTTCACGAATGAATTTCATCGTTTTTTTGTGTAAAACACGCGTGTAGGTTGAGACTGAAATGATCTTTTATAAAAAATTTTAAATCACATACAGCAATACCCCCAAGGACGTGTAATTTTTTTTTTTGATGTCTCGATAAGTCGGTAAATAAGTGAGATAATGAAAAATGTTACGAATAATGAATAATGGAGAATTTAATTGCCTACAAAAAATGTAGAATAAATTTTTTTGATATTTTGCTTATTTACCGAGTTATTGTAAAAAAAAAAAAAATTTCGAAAATGTGAATAGCAGCTTTGGGTGGAAAAAAAAATTTTCGTTTTTCAGTAATTAATAAAGATGGAGTGCTCTGACGGTGTTTTAGGGTTGCTAACGAGGCATGTCTCTTCCCCCCTGTCGTTGCACAAATGTAAAAGCTCTAGCATAAGGGTGAAAATGAGAATAAAAGTGTCGCGGTGCAATGTCCGGACGCGTGAGCTTTTGCATGTATTAAAAAAAACTCACGGTATTCGTCATCATTACAGCAAGAGGGGTGTGTGCCGAATAGAATAACGGCAGCTGTGGAAATAAGGAGCAAAAACGCCTGGGCGACTCATTACCGAGGGGTTTTTAGGACCATATGTCTCAGAAGTATTAGAAATTCTCACTATTTTCCTCTGACTCAATCATCATCTAAAAAAAGAATTATTTTTAGTGATTCAAATTTTTTTCTAATGGCAAAGTCGACCATGATAACAGACGAGGCAGATGTGCGTGGACAATGGAATTACTCATTACGGAAATAAAATAAAAAAACAAAAACGTGCTGAGTTCATACTTTTAAGCGATGGAAAAAAATTTATTCCACACGGAAATTTTGCAATTGACTTGCCCAAGTGAATGTATTTATTTTTCAGCAACTTCAACTGACCCCACGTCATCATAACGATGGTTTATATCCGTACGCGAGGGCGCACACAGGATGTTAAACGAGTACAGACACGATAGTGTCCAGAATCTGCCTGCTACAGACTCCATAGAAAAACAACTTATCTAAAAATACAATCTTCATGGCCAATACTACTAACTGTAGCCAATGAACTCCCCCTGAAAATTCTTCCACTATCTAATCAAAGATTTTTCGAGTTATCCTAAAAGATAAATATTCGGCTTCAAAATATTTTATACCATTTTTACCGAGAAAAATCCAAGGTTTATCGTTTTTAATCGAGAGAAGAATTCACTGAATATCGACAATGGTACAAAGTCTAGTGAAAGTAAGAGTTGATGCAGTCACCAAGTGATTAGAAATTCCACATGTTTCACATTAGTCTTATCTCGTCATCCATTTGATATATCGTTCAATATTTGAGTCGTTTATCAACCGATAATTCACTTGTATCTCTTACAATTTCCCGAAGATAAAAGCTCGTATAAAAATAAGTAGGCAAAAAATTATTGTTAGCTCGTGTGTGCTTGAAACCAAGTATTTGACGTCAGCCAACTGTTTTAGCTTTGCGTGCAGTTTTAACTATCGATCCTGCCACTATTTTCGTGCATTCCAGCTACTACATTACTCCCCCAAGGGAAGTAAACATTGCACTCGAGGAAAAATATAATAAAAGCCTGTGTGTGTGTCAAAAAGACCGAAGAAAAGGCATAGAATTTCTGAGGAAAGTTATACCATAGCCTCATTGTCGGCAGTTCAATATACTTTGATTAAAAATAATGCTAAAAGAAATTTGCGAAATGATGTTTTTTAAAGAATATTTCTTCTTTAAACACATTGATGTTAATGCAATTTACTCACGACAAGTGTTGGAAAAAATTGCTAAAGAATAACAAATGAGTGCAATAACTGTTCACGGTAATATTTCTTTGTTAAAAAGCCACAAAGAAAACCTACAGAAGTGAGTCGACAATCGACTTCTGACGAATTGTCGATTGGATAATTTTCTCCAGAGCCTGGCAGTGGCAGCATGATGCTATGCACGTCCTCGAGCATAAATGCGAAAGCACGGTATTATCATGCGTTGTCCATCATTAAAAATCATGAGTACTGGGGCTGGCGTATACCCCACGCGTATTTCCAAGTACCAGTCATCGATGATAGTTTGAACTAGATCATGGAAATGAAGTGTGATTAAGTGAAGCCAATTTTAGGAGTTTAATTGATCTGTGAATTTTACACTATTAGAACATTTTCCAAGGAAATGAGCAGTTAAATATTTTTCAAGTTGAGAAACAATGACACTGTATTTCCTGAATTGTTTTGATGACTCGGTAAATTTAATTGCCTAGGTAATATTATGAGTAATTTAGTGTTTAAATTTATTATTAAATAATTAGTTAAAGTCTTTGATTATAAGCAAGGCTTCTATCGCAAAATGATTGTTTTATATCGCCTACTCCCACGAAAAACCTACGTCACTCATCGTTCCTGTCATTATCTTTTACATGCAAGCACGTGCTCTATCTCATTTTGCTGCATTACGAGGAATTGCAACAGTGAATTTCTCAGACTCGAGGATGCCTTATCTGGCCTCGATAGCTCGCCAGTGCCATGGAGTAAAGGTCGCTCAAGGCGGAATAGATTTTTTAAAAATTTTATTAATTTATTTATGACTCGGATAATAATTTCTTTCGTTTTTTTACGTATTTTTCAACATGAATTCTCGTGAAAATAATCAATAAATCACGCGATAAGTTTGTTGATAAACGATATTGCTTTAAATAATTTTATTAGTCTCGATGGATTGAAGACGAGGCAATGCCCGAGAATCTTGTATGAATATCTTGGTTCTAAATGCAATTTTTTTTTTGTTTTTATTGAGGATTAAACAAAAAATTTCACGACACTAATGCCAAACGGGTGTTATTTTTTATTAATGTTACGATAACTTGGTAAATAAGCGAAATAATAAAAAATATTATTCAAGTTAAATTGTAAGAAATTTAATTCACTACAAAAAATGTAAAATAAAAATTTTTCGAATTTTACTTTGTTTTTGAGATATTTTGAAAAATAAAAAATTTTATAAAACAAAAAATTTCTCAAAAACTAAGAAAAATAGAAAAAATGTTTATTTACATTTTTTGTAGGAAATTTAATTCCCTATTATTTAGGTATTATGATATTTTGAGTTATCTTTCTTATTTATCAAGTTATCACTAAAACTAAAAAAAAAAATCAATAGAAAATTTTTCAATCTCATCTAAACGTCCTAAAACTCTTTGTAGATATAATATTGAGTTGTTGGTATGGTTTTTAAAGTTTTTAAACACACGCCCTTTTGGCATTAGTGATTTATATTTACATGCCATCAACAATACTTCCTGTTTTCTCGGTTTTCCTCATTTTTTCCGCTGTAAGTGTATGTTTATAATGTCATACTCTCTATCCAATGACTAATTCTCATCTCGATAGCAAATCGACTCGCGTATCCAACTAATAAAAAATTCACCGGGTGAATCATTTCCGGTATAGAACCATGTGAACCTCGGGATTGACGAGTTTTAATTGCTACACTTTTTGTTTGACTGAGATTGTGCATGAATAGAAACGTCACCAACTCCCACATCACTTATTTCCACTTATTTTTAATAATTAAAAATACATCTACCGTGAAATACCCTATCCTAAATGCGTCAAAATTTATTTATAAAAATTTTTCCGAGTGAAAAAAAAATTCATAAGAATGTTTGTTTACTCTTCTGTCCATGTAACTCGTTAAAAATCTTAAATCTTGACCCAATGACACTTTTAATGAATTATTTAACGTACGTTTAATTAATTAACGTATTATTGTCATTTACCAATAATAAAAATTCCCAAATAACTCAAATATTCAAAAAAAAACCCCCCCATCAACAATTCTACACGCAGTTCAGGGACGAGTTGACTGTTCAAATGGCTCATTTTCACCCTTGAACATTTATAATATTTTTTTAAATGTTTTTTTTTTCTTTCTACATGACCATGCATTGCAGATTTAATAACAAACCACCTGATTATGAAATTAACACAAAACATTTCTGACGTAACAGTCGCAGACAATTTCCTACTCTCTTTCCCTTCATGAAACATAGTCGTAGCACAAGAATGAACGCGTTTGTAGGGGTACCAGCTTATATCACACTTCTAAACTAGCCACTTTATAGCTTCCTGCGAACTCTCTAACAGTTAAATGGCCTGAAGTATGATATAAAAACTCTCTACAATTCCACTAATACCTATCACATCTGTTCATGACCGATAAAAATTGTGTCATTCATTGAAAACATTCGCAAATACCTGCTATCACCTATATGAATAATTTAATATTCAATTCGGGTCAGTTTTCGGAGCGTCGACGACCATGTGGAATAACAAATTTAAGTGGCCTAGTTAAACTAAACTCAATATTGTACCCCGTTCTTATATTTTATCACGTCTCGCAAAAAAAAAAAAAAACATACTCTCCAGGTCTCAATCGATGCTCAGAGTAAAAAAAAAGTAAAAATTTTTGCAATTTAAAAATTTACCAGTGCAGTTTTATAGCGGCATGCAACTCGATATTTCCATTGGTGCAGTGTGTTGAGATGAGAACTCGTTTGACGAGTGGAAGCCACAAGAAAAAAAGGGACAGAGAGGATTGCCTTATGCTTCGCTGATCCCGTTATTATGCTCACCAACTTGTTCTCATTTTCTGCCTCTAATTAATCCACATTAATCCATGCCACAACACTGGAAATAATCACTTGCACCTTGAAAGAGAAAAAAAAAACGCAAAATATCACGTTAAATTAAAAAAAAAATAAATTCGAAGAATCCCGCGAGTAAAATATGAATCTAAACGACACTTTGACGACTGCGTCTCGCTGCTTACTGAGATTGTATAGAACAAAAACACGAACCCCACTCCGCATATAGCGCGCATTCTCTGACGACTTTGCACACCACCAATTGTCCAACTTCTGACATCTGTTGTTTGAATCCCACTGTAGTTATGGTAGATAAAACAGTGGCCGGTAGCAGATCGTAAAAACATCAACTTGTGCTCAGGATCGAGAACCACGAAAAAAAGTCCGTTCTCCCTGCGAAAATAATAAAAAAAACTGTGATTACTAAACGAAAGAAACGACAGTCCTGGATTTTAAGATTGTTAATGTGGTGATTTTCATGCATTAAATCGTGTTTCAACAGTTTTTCAACAATGCCCAACGTCGAGGAGGACAGAGAGTCGACGGCTGCCCAGCATGCCCTCCAAATAGCATTTCAGACAATGCAGGAGCGTTGTCAGCAGCTGGAGAACCGCTTGGCAGCAGTGGAGGAGGAAAATGTACGTTTACAAGTGGACAAAGTGACTGAGGTTTGCACAGACTTGGTTCAGACTGGGAATAAGGATGCAGACATTATTCGACGCCTGCAGGACAAGGTCGAGGAGTTGACAAAACAAAAATCTCAGCTGACACACCATGTTTTTATGGTTGCCGCCGAGAATCGTCAGCTCTGGACCCGCCTGACGAGACTTACTCGAACAAACAAGTGTTTGGGTAATAAATTAATAAAAATCTCTGATACTCTGAAGCAAAATCCGAATACACAGTCTGTGGATGATCTCACGAAAGCCTATAAGATCCAGGAGATGCCTGAGGATCTGCAGGTTGGCCAAAACGAGCCGGACAAAGAGGGAAGCTTGGAGGAAATCTCATTGCGGCTGATAAACAGCATTATGCTAGAAAAATCCGAGCTAGAAGCTCAGTACACTGAGGTGTGAGCTCAAAAATATAAAATTACCTTCATGAAAACTGTTGAAAAAATTTCTTTGATTACTTTTGCAGATGGTAGAGCTGCAGAATGGAGCAGATGTGAATTTGAGGAATGTTGGCTTCACGTATCCGGATGACAGCGGATCCGATTCGTTGCAGCAGCTCAAGCAACACGAGGGACGTCTTTGCCAAACGAGAAATGCCCTCCTAAGTCAGCAGGCCAAATTGAAGAAAGCTCTGTCAAGTTTAACAAAAGTAAAAACAGGTAAAATAATTAAAATAGGATTTCCAAACGACCTGACACTCATTTTCACATATTTTTCGGTTGTAGCGAGTAAGAAAGTGTGTCAAGCTGGCACTCAATTTGACTCTGATGACAGTCTGCGTGAAAATGGCTCCACACAGACGAGCCTACCGCCAAGTTTACCTCCGAAAAAGCAAACAAGTCCTGAGAAAGGTCTTGAGGACAATGCCCAAGTTTGTCCTCTGTGTGGAAGCTTCTTCGACAAGTCTGTATCTTTTCAAATGTTCCACGAACATGTCCTCACGCATTTTGCAGAGGAAAACTCACCCGAAATTGAATTGCTTCCGTGAAATACCTCTTGGTAGTCACTTTATGAATTATTCTTACTATAAAATAATAATTTTTAAGTATTTATTTTAAATAAATTTGTAGAAATGTTCGGAGATTTTGTTTATTATTTATTTTTCTGGTAGGTGAAATAGGTTTACGCCAGTTCGGCAGTCTTTACCTCTGTTGGCTTGATTTCGGTGCTATCTGATGGCTCTTGAGTTGTGGATTGCATGAGATTAGAGTGAAACCATGCAGGTCTGGGCTTCGGCATTTCCACAATTCTCTGATTCTTCCAATATTCCGTATTTTTGGATTGTTGTTCTCCCTCGTAGAGAACCACGACGTTTTTTTCGACGGGATTTAAGCCGAGGTTTTTGACAATTGCGTCCTTCATCTCATCAGTTTCACCTTTTACTCGCAAGTAGCAGTGATCTGGGCAACCATTTAGTATGAATAAATAGTGTTTTTCACGTTTAGATAATTAGAAATTAATTAAACTTACGGCAGAGTCGATTGGCCTCGTAGTAGTGACCACAATGTATGCATGAAATCAAGTTTGTCTTTGGTTCATGCAATTTCCACACTTGTCCATGATCTTTAGACCCGTATTTCCGTAGCCAGCGCTTTTCCAGACGTCGTCTGCATTTCGGTACAGCCCAGAGAAATCCTTCGTTAAGGATGTCCTTTAAAGATTGAGTCTTCGTGGTTTTCTCGAGTTTTTGCGACCAGTTATTGTCGTGGCCCATGTCCACGGCGCACAGAGCGGCTGAAAATAAGGTTAGAAACAGATTGGCGTTCGGAATTTGGAATTTTACAAGAGATATCCAAGTAATTTTCATTAAAAACAAATACCTGGAGGAAATCGACTGCCCAATATGTGGCTTATGACCTGTTCACACCTTTGCATTGCTAAATTCAACCGGCTAATTATATTCCTAGCCATTGTGGCAATCTGCAAAAAAAAATTTAATGGTATTTGGTTGGTTAGTGTGACAAATTTTATACTAATGATTTTGGCGGAGTATGAGGTGTACCTTGGATATTTTTAGACAAAAAATTGCAGAAAATCCAGGTATTTTCTTACGTGCTCGACTCCTCAGGTGTACACATACATAGAACAGCTGATTCTTCTGGATATAAACTCACTGCTTGAGTGTTTGATGCTCTCTAGCTCTTGTGCATCACCGTGATGCTAGACGATTATTGCGATTGTCGATAGCAATGTATATTCCGATATTCCTCGGTCATTGGCGGCGGAATTCAAATTCAAACAGGGAACGCGGTACTGGGCTGCGTACGCATCGCGCGGACGAGTTCGAACCTGTTCAGAAATGGCGGACGGCGTCGGCGTCAGTTGCTGAGAAAAAATTTCCCACCAACGTTATCCAAAATTATCTCGTTAAATATATGGCATCCACCGTAATTTTTGGTAAATATCCCTCGCGAGTGTTGTGACAATTGATATTAGTGACTGAAAAATGAACAGTTCGACTTGGATATTGTGCTACAGATGCCTACGTGACGTGAGTAAAAATTGGCCACCAAGCTGCCTATGCTATGGGATTAACCCAATAAATATCCATCAAAAAGTATCTCTCGGCATAAGTAAACAACTTTCAAGGCATAATTAATAATATTTGAGACATTTCGACTGATAATTCCGCTGATTTTCGTACATATTCTCCCATTGGTGACGATCAAGGTCATGACAAATTCCGTGTCACGACGCCAAGAGAATTTTCTAGACGCCAATCGACAGTGTTTTTCGTAAAATATCGGGCATCGACGTGATTTTCAGTGCATTATCCCCCGCGAGTGTTAAGACAATTAATATCAGTGACTGAAAAATGAATAAATTTGTACTAGGGATGTCTAATATGTGATGTGAGTAAAAAATTTACCATCAAGCTGCCTATGTCATAGGAATAACCGACTAAATATCGTATTTCTCGGCATAAATAATCTACTTTCAAGACATAATTAATAACATTTGAGACATTTCGACTAATAATTCCGCTGATTTTCGTGCATATTCCGATTGGTGACGATCAAGGTCATGAAAAATTCTGTCTCACGACGCCGAGAGAATTTTCTATAGACGCCAATCGACAGTGTTTTGCGTAAAATATCGGACATTGACGTGATTTTTCAGTGTATTATCGTTCGCGAGTGTTGTGACAATAAATGTGAGTGACTGAAACGAGCCAAATTCGAGATGAACATCGATTTATGCAGGTCAACACAACGTAAGTCCAATTTTTTTTTCGTCACTCTGCTAATTTCGCTGGAATATCTGGTAAAATAACCATTCCAACGTTCATATTTCTTCATAAATAAATTAGTTTTAAAGTAATTAATAATATTTCGAAACACATTGAGGAATAATTCAAGCCATTTTCGCGGTTTATCGTCACACTCATGACAAATTCCATCTTTATATCACTCGTAGGCATGCTTGTGCTTTATCTGCTGCCCATGCATCAAGCATGCTAGGTATATCTCTTTTGATAATAACACTTTTCTGCTCTGTAAACACATTGGGCGTCCTGTTGATCAACACTAGGTGTCACTAGACGGTCATGAACGTAGAAAATATTTACGCAAGCGCAAGCTACAGTTTAAATGTTTATTATCCCAGATAAAAATTATTCCCAACTCAAAATCAGCTGTTAACTACAAACAATTGCTCTCATTTTCTCACATAAACCACAAAAAAACACTATTTTCCGCCGGAAATTAATTCTACAATTGTTTTTTCTCCCAAGAATTGTCAATAAGTGAAAAAAAAAATTGAAACAAATCAAACTGTAAATGATAATCAAGGGCTGAAAAAAAATCTTAGAGACGCTACGGCGTGAAATGTGCCTCTCGCGGGGTTGTATCTTTGTATTTTCGTATGATATAGCATCAGGGATGAATCGCGTTTTGGCAGATATTTTTGGAAATGCGAATATCACAGAAATATATCTATGCAGGCAAAAGATATTCATAAAACAATGGGTAATCATTAAAAGCCTGAGGAAAAGTCAACTAATAAATTTTCCAAGCGCTTATTGAATAACAGAGAGTAGACCAGGTGCCGACAATCGTCCCTGACCGCGCGGGGTCGTTGCTGACGCATCGGGGGGGTTGCAAGCACACACGAGGCCGCGCCGGCGCGCTTTTATCCCAGCCTGGCGGCAGTGGGGATCGGGAAAAGCTCCGTGCTCATTGGTTGTCGTGCATTGTTGCGTATTGATTGCCGCAGAGAGTGGTAGTGTGATATGGTTTTGTCTTTGGGATCATTCGGTCGTCGACGGTGGCAGAATGGCGCGGTGAGACTTAACGGCGCGAATAGTCGTGAGAGTAAATATACATTCACGATGATTATGAGATTTTTTTTATAGTCTGTTTGCAATTGTGTGTCGTGTTGGAGTTGGCTCTGTGTCGCTGCAACAGCAACAGCAGCAGCAGCAGCAGCACTCGCGGCGTACAGTAAGCCCTTGTTGCCGTGCTGAAGTAGTGGGGAGCTTTCAGTGTAGTGTGTGGGCACTAGTGATCATAGTGGAGGCTTTCCTCACTATTCGTTCGACCTGCTTCACGTGCGACGTCTGTTTTTAATTATTATACGGGCAAGAGTACGATGTTACGTTGGTTTGCCGTTTAGTTGTCGCTGAAAAGTTGTGTTTTATTGCCGATCGTTTTGCTACGTGTTGACTCCTGAGCGCACCACCCGTGGACTGACGCGGGTCAAGGTGCTGAAAGAAGAAAAACAATCTTGACCGCGAATTGCGCCTTGTTCCCGGCGAATAACGGTGATATGTGTGTAGTTAGATGAATATAATTTTGTTGTTGTTGTTGTTGGTTGTTGCTGCTGCTGATATCAGTAATATTTTAGAGGAAGATTATAGTGTGGCGTTGCAGGGGGTGAATTATGAAGCATCATCGCATTAAATGCACACTGCTGCGAGTGGCTGGTCGCACAGACCGGTGAATGTGTGACCCGGGGGCAGAGATCTGCCGGAATGACGTGCAACGAGACGACCGAGCAGCCTCAGGTAGACCACTGCCTCTTGGAACGGAAATGGTGGTGCTTCCTTCTGTCGAGCATCTTCACTTTCCTTGCGGGGCTGCTGATCGTCTTGCTCTGGCGTGCGTTTGCCTTCCTTTGGTGTCGCAAGGAGCCAGAGTTTGCACCAAATGACCCAAAGCAGAAGGAACAGAAGGCCGCCCGCCAGAGCAAGGAGTTCGAAGGTACCTTTATGACAGAGGCCAAGGACTGGGCTGGCGAGCTTATTTCTGGACAGACCACCACTGGTCGCATCCTTGTGAGTGGAATTTTTTTTTTTTTATCAAACGGGGTTTTTCTCTTGCTTTGTCGTTTGAATCTCTTATTGGATTGAAAACAAAATTGTCCGGGTGGAAATTTCTTTTTGAAATATTTTGAAATCTAATGTATGGTTTTGTGGAATTTTTTTTTTTTTTTGGCAGAACCTTTTTTGTAGATTGTTCCTCTGGCTACAAAAAAGGTCCTTCGACACTGCAGACTGACATGTTGTTGGATTTTAGAAATATTTCAAAATGAAATTAAAAATTGACTGTTTTGAATTTTTTTCTGTTTTAAGTTAGTTGGATAAATTTTTTTGGGGTGGTTTCATTATTATTTTAGGAGTTAAAAATTATATTTTTCTTAGAATCTTCTTTGTAGTTTGTTCTTCTGGCTATGAAGGAGATTTTAGGGAAAATTTTTTTTCAATTAAATTTTACGATAAGTTTGCCAAGATTGTACTTATTTAATTATTTAAAACTGTATATATGGACCAAAAAAAATTGATATTTTTCAAGAGTATTTTCTTGTGCAAATATATCGGAAGTTATAAGAGTAGTTTTCTAGGGGTCTTTTTTTTTTTTTTTTAAGATTGTCCCTCTGGTGAAAAAGGTTGGCTAAATTTCGTAGATCCGATAAATTTCGACATATTGACAAGCGAAAAAAAAAAAAAAAAAAAAAAAAAAAAAAATTTCCCC
>MVJL01001114.1:0-19178 GCA_002156465.1 Macrocentrus cingulum | reverse complement strand
TTTTTTTTTTTTTTGGGATGAAATATGTTTATACGGTTAAAAATAACCAACAACAAATTTTTTATGCATGAAATTTCTCTTTTTTGATTAATTTTTTATTTATCTCAAAAAAATAATTGATTTTGACATTTATTTATGATTTTTTTAATTATTATCTTTATAATGTCAAAATAAATGTTTTTTTTTTTTTTACTGGAGAAGATTTTTCCGCTAAAAAATCGTCAATAAAAAAATTTCATGCACGAAATTCTTTTTTTTTTTATCTACACTGAGAGACGAATTTATTAGCAGTAAATAAAATTTATTATTATTTAATAAATTTCATATTAAGTACGTATGGTATATAGGCAATGTATAAAAAAATTGCTACTTAAAAATAAATTAATAATTTGCGTAAATCAACAAAAAAATTCGAAAACTTAAAAATTTGTTTATTTAAATTGTTAATTATAAAATTACTTTTTTTTCGAAACGTTTTTAAACCTATACTGCACCTTTCAGAATTAAAAGGATAGATAATTTTAAATAAATTTTTCTCTCAGTGTATACTTGACAAAAAGAAAAAAAATTTTTTTTTTTCTAATTTTTTCACTGTTCTGTTTCAATGAATATTTGCATTGCTTAATACATAGACTTGCTTCTAGATTTTTATTATGAAACATCCGTGAATTAGTAATAACGCAAAATATTTCACAAACTTTCACACTTAAATTATACTGTTCATAATTTTCCCTCAATTATTATTGTTCTTGCATAAAAAAAAAAAATTTACACTCAACGCCCAGAAGTTTCTGCACACTCTCATCCTCTTTCAATGCCATGCTGCACGTTGAAACAAACGAGACATTTTCTATAGACACAAACACACACAATAGACGATTTGCAACGCTGCAGTTGCTCTATGCGGATATAACTCACATATTCACGCCAATGCCCGTACGATTTGCTGCGTTTTAACGCGCAGGCATTGTCGTACATGAAATGTGTTATCGCGCCTGTTTATGTGGACTTTCACATTAATATATAATACAAAACACGCGTCAATATATACCCATTTTCATGACTTGTTGAGTTATTTATTATCTGACGATATAATGCCGCTACCGTTGCTGCTATTGCTATGTTTGTGTGTTCATTTATTGACATGTCGTGATGAACTTTTGTTGATATTATTTCAGGAATGTCATTTAATAAAAAAAAAAAAACAAGTTAGCTATACTGATTACATTTTTTCATCGCCACTTATATCTCTGTGTTTCGTTGTCGTTTGATTAAGAAAAAAAAATTTTTTTTTAGACTTTTTATTAGCTCTGAGTGAAGAAGATCAATGAAAAATATGATTAATTATATAATAATAGTAATATGATGCTTTGAGTGTAGTTGAAAGATTTTTTTGTTTGTTTTTGCTTATTTTAAATTGAAAATATTAATTTTCAGGTAGCGATCTCTTGACCAGCCTTACGTCGACGTTTGATAAAAAATGGAAATCTCTCGTAAATCCATCGACTCTTCTCGCGACATCTGCTGCGAGCACCAGTGGCACAGTCACCAGAGATAAAGTCAATAGTGATGACAGTGATTGTGCAATACGTTCATCTGATATTTACCGAGATCCCAGCCTTCACAAGTCGTTAATCGATAAAAATCATTTGATTCGCATGAAAAACGTAAGTTTTTAGGTTTTATTAAATGTTTTCATATTTTATTTAAGAAGTTAAAATTTCATAAATGTTGTGAAATTTTTTTTTTTTTTTTAATTTGAAAGGGCAAAATTTTAAGAAGTTCTATTTTTACTTTAAGTTTTTGATTTTTCTCATTGTTTTTTTTTTTTACTATATTTGTATTGGAAACATGAAAAACTGAGTTTTATTATCTTATTTTAATTTATTAATTCTGTTTTAATTTTGAATTGCAAAATTTTCATAAATTCCATTTTTTTACTCCATATTTTCAATTTTTTATCGAGGTTTTTTACCATATAATTACATTGTAGACATAAAAAACGATTTTAATCATTAGGTTTGGTATTTTATTAATTTTTTTTCTATTGAAAAATATCTTTAAAGTTTAATTTTTCTTCTATATTGATAATTTATCCCGAGATATCCAATTAATGTATAAAAATTTTTTTAAATCTAGAATTCTTCTAATAATGTTTTTTTTCATTACACAGGGTGCGCCAGAGAAGGAAGTAGATTCGACAGTGATTGGGATTGCGGAAAAACCACTTGAAAAATCCAGACCGACACCGGACAACGACCGTAGCCTTCATCGAAGCACTGCAGAAGCAAATACAACGGTAACCGACTCATCAGACGGTGGTTCACTGTTGGATGCAACAGAAAAGGACGAGAATCCACTGGGAGTTGTGACATCAAAGTCAAAGCGTTTAGAGAGCGAAATGAAAAGTCAAGAAAATGCGGCGTCCACGTCGAACGATGATGGGACAAAGACCACGTTGGCTCCAAGTGCCGACATGTCCTATACAAATAAATTAGAAAAATTTGAGAGTTTGAGTCAGGCACAAGCGAGCGAGTCTCGGTCTAGATTAAAACGATCTGAATCACTGAACAAGCGAACAGAGATTGCCTCGTCCAAGTTGAAGAGGTCGGAAAGTTTGAATAAACATTCCGACAGGCTTGCTTCACCAACAAATGGCAAACTCAAGCGTTCTGAAAGCTTGAATAAACACGCTGAGAGATCTGAATCACCGAATATGAAATTGAAACGTTCGGAATCACTGACAAAAACCGAGAAAACCGAGTGTAATATCAGTAAAAGACGTCAATCTGTGAGAAAAGAAAGTGCAACAAAGCTTAAAAGAAAAAATGGTATGCCTGAACGTTCAATTAAACGACGACACACTGTTGGTGGTACTAAAGACTTTGATAAAGTTCATTGGCTCGATAATAAATTACAATCTGAAACTGAGCGTATTATAAAAAACGACGATATCAAGCCGAAAAAAAGTCAATTACGAACGAGTTCACCTGATTTGAGCAGTAATCGTGTCAATGTTACTGACACGAGTTTTCTAATTGAAGTTAGCTTTCGCGGACCGAGTAATGTGGTTTTTAATGTCACCAATACTCGACCACAATCGCTGCCAGATGCTAATTTAGCATCGAAAGTCTTCAAGGTGCCTCTTGAAAGTCATGTTTAAATGAGCGTTCTCTTTGACCACTTGTATCGTCAATTATAATCGAAAAATTTTTACCTTTATCTCCCCCTGCTCGCTGTTTTCCGATTTAATATCGATTAATAATATTCAGGTAAAAAAGAAACGATTCATATCTTGTTCAATATCAAGAATTTTAACGTATTAGTTGGATATCAAATTTTATAGGATCGCTATCTTTTTATAAATCAATCATCAATGGTTTTAATAATAAGGAAATATTACATACTTGGATGACTGAGAGTGATTAAATTGTCTTGAGGTATAAAACGCTCGATTTTATTGATTTATAGAAGAAAAAAAAAAGTTGACAATTTTTTTATATTGGGTTATTAATGTCAAAAAATGGATGATATTTGATTTTTTTTTATTTGAAAAATTGATTTTATGGGATAGAAAATATTTTAAAAATAAATTTTTTAATGTTTGATAGGAAAAAAAAAAATTTTTTTTTTCGTGAAAATTTAAAAAGAGTTACTATATTATTTGAAAATTTTCTAGTTTTTTTTTTTTTGTTTTTTGTTGATATTTTAAAAACTAAGCGAGATAATGAAAAATATCATGAGAATTAAATAATAGGGAATTTTATTCTCTAAAAAAAAATGTAGAGTAAAATTTTTCAATATTTTGCTTTATTTTTGAGATATTGTGAAAAATTAAAATTTCAGTAATATCTTAAAAAATCAAGGAGATTGGAAAAAAAGTTCAATATATATTTTTTCTGAGAATTTTAATTCTCAATAATTTAAATCTCTTGATATTTTTCAATATCTCCTGTAATTATTGAGAAAAAAAAAAAAAATTATAAAAATTGCGAAATTATCAAGAAGCGTCTTTTTAAAAATTTTATAAAAAAAATTTTTTTTTTATTCTAATCAAATATTCTTAAATTTGTATTATTACAATTTTTAATGTATTTCTCGATCATATTAGCAAAAAATAATACCCAATTTTTATATAAGTATCACGATATAAACTGTATTCGTAATTGTGCAATTTTTTCTCTGTATATAAATTTAATAGTTAAAACAAAAAAAATCTTTTCTCAATGTTTAATATAGTATACTTGACATCACAAATGTTCGAATGCATATTTTATGAATAATTTTATATAGTATTAAAATAGTGACACACGATTATTACAATTAATTTAATTTAAATTGACTTTATCTTGTTGGTTTTTTTTTTTTTTTTCGAAGTTAGATCGTAGAATAAGATAATTTTTAGTTGAAAAAACAAGAGAGAGGACCATCAGAGGTTTTCAACAACTGTAAATACATATTTATATAGATTAACATAATAATAAAATTGAAATAACGAATAAATTTATAAGAAAAAAAATGCGGATAATAGTGTACATGAATGAGAATTGATTTAAATAACTTTTTTCATTGTCGTATGTGATAGACAATGTGTTTTTTTTTTCTTTTTAAATGTATTTTCACCTGTGAAAGTATAATACATAATGTGATAAATCATGCATACGCACGTTTCTCTAGGTTTAGATTTAATCAATATATATGTAATTATTTTTGCGTATAAATTTTTTAATAATCATGTTTTTAATGTCCATACGAGGCTGCTGTTTGCGCTAGATAATAATTAAGAGCTCTAAAAACGATTGTTTTCAATACAATCTCTTGAAACTTTGTTAATCAATAAATTAAGTTTAGTTAGGAATTTTAAGCGATATGTGGACAGTGATCTTTATCAATAATTAATATGAACAAAAAAAGATAAAATTTATATAAATAATCCTTTTGTCTTGCCAAAATTATAATATGAAATGTTCAAGTGTGATGATCGAGTGTTTTGTCGTATGTGTATTACTTTGTGAAAATAGAATCAACAAAATTATCATTTTTTTGTCGTTTAATTTTTTTTTTTCTATACTTAAAATTTTTTATAATAACATTTAGAGGATTATTGAAAATTTTACAGTGAAGAGAATATTTATTCTGAATTGCTAATAATAATTAATTCATTAATTAACAATAGTTTAAGCTCATTGAGTAAAAGTATCTTGATAAAAAATCGAAAAATATCGGAAATTGTGTAGGAAAAACGCGTTTTAAAGGGTTTTATTGATTGAATTTGTTAGATATCTATTGGATTTTTTGAAAATTTCAACTGGAGATCACCCATGTAAATTTTTTTTAATCAATACGTTTTTATTTGGGGTTAGTTAAATGTGATAATATGAATTTCGGATGTTTTCATGATTTTAAATCCAATGTTTATTCTTATTGCGTTTAATCTGTTGATTCTTTGGGGTCGGTGACTCGACCACTGAATAAAATAATATCCTTGGTGGCGATGAGCACAAGAAAAGGGTGATTTACTGTAAAAAACACCCTTTCACGGTACAGACGGAAAATCAATCCATTACCTGTTGCAGCTGCAGCCTCGCTTCCCACCTCGTCCACTTCAAGAAATGCTTTTTGCACAACTTTGCTGATTTTCATTGGTGTATCACTGATGCCTGAAAAATTCGCATCCCTAGTGAAAATTGTCGTCAGCCCCATCGTTCGGAGGATCTCGTTTAGCTCGACTTTTGACTCTATTTTGAACTTTGGCAGCGAAAGTGTCAGTTTTGTCACCTCTCCGGATTGAAGTGTTTTTAGAGGTATTTTGTGAATGTTATTCTCGACCTTATGCAAACCATCATGTTTATCAGGTAGAATAATAAACATGCTCACATTATCACCGGGTTCTTTGCTCTGTGAATGATAAAAATTATTTTAATTAGAAAAAGATATGGTATAGCAATTATTTAATTGATTCGAGGATGTATGGGAAGTACAGTCTCTGCCAGAAAAGACTGAACCTGTTCTTGCTTTGGAAAAACTAGAATTTTTTAAATATATCGCGTGTTGAAAGTCAAAAGATCGTACACAAAAAATGTCTTGCTCTTTTAAATCAAAATATCTTCGAAACGATTGAAGATAAAAATTTTTCTTATAGAACCTTTTTTGTAGAGAATTTTATAAGCTATAAAAAAGGTTCCTAGCAAAATTTGTCCATCTCGCATCCTTAGCAGGATACTAGCAAGTAAAATGTTCCCAACTTTTTGGCAATACTCGCTGATCTCATCTCGCTACTTGGAAAAAGTGAATTTCGTCTAATTCTCGTTTGATTAAAATCTCCGCAAAAACTATTATAGCCGAGATTGTATGTCCCATACATCCTAAAATTGGAATAAACATGGTACCACGTTGGGAATTTCGATAAAACGCGCATTAATCTCTGGAAGTATTCCGTAAGGGTATGTCTCCTCGATCATTATCATCATGGACACATATTTCTTTGCTCCGTCTGCTCGATAAAAAGCCGAAGGCATTGTGAGGAACTTATTAAAAGGCTTGGCCCATTGGCCCTGGAAATAGATCGCATTGACGAGAACTAGCGCCGAACTGCTGTCGACATCATCTACAACATTTTTTTATCGTTAAAAACTGAAAAAAAATTTTCCAGTTACTTTCATACGTACCAGGTCCCATGAGGTCCTTGATTCGAGAGTGAGTCTGACGTTCACACCAATCATTAATTTTCCGGACAGCAGTGCTGGGCTGCGAGAAATCAACCCTCTCAACCTCTTGCAAAGAAGCAAACTCCACGCTACCCTGGTATTCTTCCTTAATATTACCCCGACTATTGGCAAATATTTTATTTGCCAGAGAAAGCTCCACATTTGTGTAACTCTAAGACATTCACAAAAATAGAAAAAATCAGCGATGGAAAATCATAAAAAATTAGAACATAAAAATCAATTCAATGACTTACACTCAGCTCAGTAGTCAAAGTTCGCAAGGTACACTCGGTGATATTTTCATTAGCATGAAGAATTCGATTTAATTCAGCAGCAGTGGAGCCTTGAGCACCGAAACCAGCCATCAGCAGCACCATGGCCACGCTCAACGGTGAACTGATGAAATTTCCGTCGACAGAGGGATCATTCAATACAGCCTAACAAACGAAAACAAAATTAAGCAATATAATCCTCTCTATCAATCGATTTTACTTTTCATTTTACCTTATACAAGTCTGCAGAGAATTCATTGACGGTCTTCGTTATGTCTGTGAATGCTGAAGATCTTCCGTCGGGAAAATAAATGCAACCGTGTGAGTGTCCGTCATGCCATGAGTGGACAATAGTCAGCACTACAAACAACGCAATTCCACCTGGAAACAAATTAATTTATAGATTATTTCAATTCCGGTTTATCCGGTTTTTAAGGCGCTATATCCTGTTGCATGGCTGAAGAATATTTTATTTTACAAAAACTATATTGGTGCTTATAGTGGCAATGTTTAAGCATTCAATGCCACCAATAATTTGTAAAAATATCGATCTCGTGTGCTCCTGCAAACGATCTTCTGAGCACACTCCACAAAAAAGGTGTTTCACCGTGACCACGATATCTCTGGTTTGGATTTTTAGAAATTAAAAAACAGGTCAGATTTTATTAGTTGGATAGACAAATCTAAGTACTCATCGATGTAATAGACTGAATTTAAATCGTTTAAATTGTTTAAAAAATCAATATAAATATCGGAAATATAATTCTTTAGATTAGTTGGATATCTATCTAAAAGTATAGGAAATATAGGAAATTGTAAGGATTATAATTTTTACGGTGAAGCTAATTAATAATCGATATTCTTTTAACTTTAGTATTTGACAAGATATTTTTAATTGAAATTGAAACATTCTAAATTCCATACATAATTCATCAAGTGATGAAATTACAAGTTACTTGTGATGTAAAATTTGTTATGACTTATTTGAAAGTTTTAAATGAAAAAATAGACTTACGTAGCTTCATGACGATCACGGTGCCACTGAGCCACGAGCGGATGTGTGAATATCGGATTTACGATAATTATCAGAATTTTTAATTCCGACAGTGTATACAGTGCCAATCCAACGATTACCTGGAAATAAATCGAAAACATAGTTATGTGTCGTAAATTTTAAATATTTCGTGGGCATTCTCCTACCTTGACATACAAATGATTTCCTCTTAAAACAGCGTGACGTATATTTGAGATAAGCTGATGATCATTACGCTTGCAGCTCCTGCACCTCGCTCGATGGTCCGCCACTAGTCCCAAAGGGACGATATCAAGCCACCTCGGCTCAGGGAAGTGGATACCTTAACCACAGGTGAGAGAGACTACCCTAGTCTCGAGAATGGGGCCACCTCAGCCCTGGTTATCAGACGCCTTGTCCGAAGAAGGGAGACTACCTCAGTCTTAGGAGAAATAAGCGACCTCAGCTTCCAGTTGTCTTCACGATGTTCGCCCTCGCTTGATTCAATGAAGACTGTGTTGATTGCTGGCTTCTTGGCCGGTGCGCGGCGATTGAGGCCTTGAATGTTATGTTATTTTAGCTCACCAAAGCGTAGAGCGGAGAGTAGAATTTTTTTCGCCGGCGCTTCAAATTAATAGATCTTCCTCTCTCTCTCTAAAGTAAATGGTCATGTTTTTTCCTCCGTTAGATCGAGTAGATGGCCGTGTGAGCGTGGATGCCGGGTGACCATTACCCATACACACCGTCACATTTGTCTTGTCATGAAAGAAGTCTGGGAATTATTGAAGACATAGTTTATCGCAAATTAAATCTTTGTAGGGAATTTGTTTTTACACTGCTTAAAGTAAAATACTACTTACTCATTCGGTCCTGTGCACACACCAGAGCTCCCAACAGCGCTGAAAAATAGACACTGACTTGGCGCTAGCGATTTGGGGTTTTACGTGCGGCGATCGGGTCTATTCCTAGAATTGTTATCGACTTCACTGACAGCATCCAGCAGCTGAATATGAAAAATAAGAATCTCAATTGGCTACTTGAACGCACGAGGGAAAAACCCAACGCCGATGAGTCAGCGACACGTAATATGACTTATCTGATTTTGATGTGCTGAGGAAAGTTTTTGCCTCAGCTTATCAAGAGTCTATTCAAAAATTACTATGTAGTACCTGTATCAAAATAGTTATAGATAAAAAATAAATATAATGCAAATTTAATTTCTTTATTCAGTTTTTAAACGACCCACAATAATTGAGAAGCAAAATTGGCTGCTGATGTGCAACCAGGTGCCTTGATGGCACATGTGGCCTAATTTACCCTGTGAAATAAATTTAAAATGACTGTATAATCTCTTGATAAATATTTTTAGCTTTCAACTCAATTTAGGGCCACACGATTTTTTCGATCCAATTGAGGAATGCAAACACTGACGTGTAGAGCCCAGGTTTAATGCTGCCACAAAAGCTACCGTAGGCGCAAGCGTCCGATCGTCGACTTCGGTTTGGGTCTTGTGCACAAACCGTGTGGTTGCCCAGACCGTCTGGAAATTCGCTTTGTTTTCCGGCTAACTCATCCGACAACTGCTGCTCGCAATCTTTTCTCGACACCAAACTATAGAGCAAGAAAATTCACAGATTCTGATATTATTTGATCATTAAATAACTCACTTTAGCGGCGGAGTTTTCAACAAATTCTTCGATCGGTTCCCGTCGAAACTCGTGGTACCCCATCCAGCCACTACATACGTTCCAGTCACCGCTGCTTTTCCAAACTCCGGAGCTTTGGTTGGTAAGCAAATCGGCTGAACGTACGGTGTCCATTGTGCTGAATTTTGCAGCTGCACTAGACCAATGTCGTAGAGGCCGCCGCCGTACGTTGGGTGTTGAATCGTGCGTTTAATTGGGATATTTTGAACATTGGCCGACTGCGTGTCAAGATTTACCGATCCCAATTTTACCTAGAGGTATGACATCTTTTAAGACACTTTATAGCAGATTTCGAATAGTGCCTGGAGTCACGTTTCCTCACCTGAACTGGCACACGGCCGTCGATGGATAAGAGACAGTGCGCAGCTGTCAGGACGTATTGGGGCGATATCAACGTCCCTCCACACATATACACAATCACATTTTCACCATTGTCACTGGGGTAGCCTAGGGCTGCCAAGTAGGGAAACTCGCCGTCCACCGCGGCAATTCCATTCGCTATGCGGAAGTCTATTAATTCTGCCACGATTTTGCTTATTTCGGTTTTATATTGCGAACAGGTTGAAATAATATTCAGTAATTATATATTCTATTTATTTATAGAAGAGAGTTTTAGAGTAAGTATATCAAAAATTAATGAACATGACTTTGACATCGTAATCCAATTTTTTGGTGTCATTATTTGTGAAAATATCTTTAAAAAATCACGCATTATTCTCGTTTATAATCCTCAGTTACGTAATATCCCGGGTGAAAATTTTTAAACAATTTTTAATCCTAAAATCTACAAGAAACTATACAACTTTTGACGACCATATAAAAAAAGTAATGCAAAAAATCGCGGTTTAAGACATCTTGTAGATTAGGATGGCCCAAAAAAAAATTCGATTATTTAATTTTTTTTTTTTTGGGTCTCGTATAAAGAAAAGGTCAAAAAGTGATTGTATAAAATTTTTATTCCCGTCTTCGTTATAGCAAATGTTGTTAAATGTAATATAAATAATTTCTACAAAGTCACAGTTGAAAATATTAATCTGAGGAGTCACCTATGAATTTGAAAATTTTGAAGATATCCAACTAGATTGATTTCACGATGTTCTCGAACGACCGTTTCATAATTATATATGAGGATCTTATTTTTCTGTGACGTAAAATACGTCAAAAAATGAAGGAAATAAACACATACAACATTTTAATGTTGATAATCACAAAAGATGCTGTGAAAAAAAGAGAAAAAAAAAATTATTTAAAATCATATTATGATCGCTTTGCAAATTTACAAATTCGTGAGTGATCTTTAAAAATATTTATATCGCGCTGAATTTTTTAGAGGGCACTTAAAACATGATAAACTATGATTTTTTCGATACGAGACACAAAAAAGAAAAATAATCGGTTTTTTTTTTTTGGGTCACCTAGTTGTGAAAATTATTAAAAAATTCTTGCATGGCATTTTTTTCGGGAAGAATGCACTGTGTAAAAATATAATACCAAGAAAAAATACTTGAAACAATTGAAAAATATATTTTTACTTGAAAATTCAAAAATATGCAATGCTCGATGTTGGATATCCAAGAAATTAATTTCTTCTTTTTCCATTTTTTTTTTCTCTTACTTTTTTCAATTGATTTTTTAGGAATGTTGCACCATACAGGGCAATAGAGTGAAGATATTTTTTAAACAACATTTTTTTAACACATTTTTGAAGATATCTGCTATTAATTCGATATTTTATATGACAAAGACACCTTTAATTTTTTACTAACTTTGTACGGTGGGTACACAACGAGTTTGGCCGGTGAAACATCCACTTTCTTGCCCGTTTCTCCCGATGGACAGCAAACTACTTCCATAAATCCATTGAATACACATGTCACTTTGTTGTTGGAGTTTCCTTGACGAACTTCATTTCTTACTGAGGCACAATCGGTGATGTTAGTGCAAATCCCATCACCACCGGTCTTCAATTTACACAAATTTCCTTCTGGAAATGCAAAAAATAAATAATGAGTATTATAGCAAGAATATTTTTTTGTTTTGTTGTTAAATTTAATGATGAGTAATTTTGATTGGTGTTTTTTTACCGAACAGTACTGGTTGGATTTGAGCGATGGCTCCGGAGGAATATAATGTAGTGGAGAGTGTGAAGAGACAAATAGTCCAGAAAATCTTCATTTTATCGACGCGAGATCAATTTTTGAACTGAGATTCGTACAAAAATATAATCACTCCGCAGATTGAAGCTCTTGTGATTGACGATCCGTCAGATTCGGGTTTTATACCGAGTCGTTGTGCACTTAAAAATCGTGTATTTGAAAGTATTGGTGTGAGTACAGCTTTAATTGCTTTTTTGACATACTTTCGAGGTCTATTTTTAGTGAATTTTTATTGTTGTTGTGAAGATTCCAACCAATAACAACGCAGAACTTGGTGTAAACAACAGACTCTCTGATACAGTATCAATTTTTCTTTTGTTCTCCGAAATAACCACTGCCTGCGGCGATCCACGGGAGTAATTACATTTCAGTGTTTGTCGATGTGCGTTTTACGCCGTGAAAAAATGTTTTTTTCAAAAATTATTACTGGATAAATATACGCTCTACGTGAACTCTAAATAAGTTATCTAACAGTCCGTTCTAATTTATTTTAATGTTCGGGGCTCAGGGTTGTTTATTCAGCCAGAGTTTTATCGTCTGCGCGGATTTTAATCAAAAATTCAGATTTATCAGGGCTGATCTCTCAAAAAATTATGATTAATTCTGTCGCAAATGAAACAACAACTTGGAATTGCGAACCTAATCATTTTGGAATAAACCGTTGAGAAAAAAAATGTAATTACTGGCGAAATAATTTTCAAACCCCACTTAAATCTCATTCTACCATATTTAAAAATTGTATAGAACTATATTAACTATATTAGAACTATACTAATAAGTTTTCAAAATAATTTAAGAAATACATCCAGATACTGTTTTTTTTTTCTTTAGATTTTTCTATTTTCAGTCATTACAGACTTGTATACGACTGGAGCAAAGCTGATAACAAAAAAACAATCAATCATAAAATTTATTTTTAGTTGGAAAACGATGAAAAATATCATTTCGACAAACTAACAAAAAACAACGATGAACAAAAAATATTCTTAAAAATATTTTTCTAATCCTCCGATTTTTTTCCGAGAAAAAAAATCCCTCAAAAATACAGTTTCACTGTAAAAAAATACGCGCCAAGTTCTTGCGCCTCTGGTAAAATATGTGAAATCATGTACATGGTGTTGCTAATTAATGGCTGGTTTTGGTGCTCGGGGCTCTACTGCTGCCAAATTAAATCAAATTTTTCACTCTGAATCATCCAGTGAATATTCGGGGATTATCAAATAGGACAGCATCCGTACGCAGATAAATAAATCTAAATATTTCATCGATGGTATAGCTAAAATTTAAATTTTTCGAGAAAATGACAACTATTTAAACACAAAGTTTAGATTTTAGACAGAAATTGAACGCGTTCGAAATTGAACAGCTGCTATTTCAGCGTATGTTGTTTCTACTTTCTAACGCATCGTATTCCAGAATATTTCTCGGAAAAATAAGGATTTTTTTAAATTCCAACTGGAAATAACCCATAAATTTCTTTTCATCCATACGCGCTTTTTTGAGTCATTGAATGTGATGATATAAATTTTGGATATGTTTTAATGGTTTTATTTTTATTAAGATATCCAATGTTTTTATTTATATGAGTTCAATTGTTGTTTCTTTAGGGTCGTTGACTCGGCCACTAAATAAAATAATATCGTTCGTGGCGATGAGCACAAGAAAAGGGTACTTCACATAGAAAAAAAACTGTTCACGGTATATTTGGGGCCCGAATCCAATACTTGATGCAGCTGCCGCCTCGCTTCCTTCCTCGTCCACCTCAAGAAATGCTTTCTGCACAACTTTGCTGATTTTCATTGGTGCATCACTGATGCCTGAAAAATTCGCACTGTCAGTAAAAATTTGCTCCAACCCCATCGATCGAAGGATTCCCTTAAGCTCGATTTTCGACTCTATTTTAAACTTTGGCAGCGAAAGTGTCAGTTTTGTCTTCTCTCCGGATTGAAGTGTTTTTAGAGGTATTTTGTGAATGTTATTCTCGACCTTATGCAAACCATCATGTTTATCAGGTAGAATAATAAACATGCTCACATTATCACCGGGTTCTTTGCTCTGTGAATGATAATTATTTTAATTAGAAAAAGATATGGTATAGCAATCATTTAATTGATTCGAGGATGTATGGGAAGTACAGTCTCTGCCAAAAAAGACTGAACCTGTTCTTGCTTTGGAAAAACTAGAATTTTTTAAATATATCGCGTGTTGAAAGTCAAAAGATCGTACACAAAAAATGTCTTGCTCTTTTAAATCAAAATATCTTCGAAACGATTGAAGATAAAAATTTTTCTTATAGAACCTTTTTTGTAGAGAATTTTATAAGCTATAAAAAAGGTACCCAGCAAAATTTGTCCATCTCGCATCCTTAGCAAGATACTAGCAAGTTGATGAATTTGATTAAAATCTCCGCAAAAATTATCATAGCCGAGATTGTATGTCCCACACATCCTAAAATTGGAATAAACATGGTACCACGTAGGGAATTTCGATAAAACGCGCATTAATCTCTGGAAGTATTCCGAAAGGGTATGTCTCTTCAATTATCATCATGGACACATATTTCTCTGTTCCGTCTGCTCGATAAAAAGCCAAAGGCATTGTGAGGAACTTATGAAATGGCTTGGCCCATTGGCCTTTGAAATAGATCGCATTGACGAGAACTAGCGCCGAACTGCTGTCGACATCATCTACAACATTTTTTTATCGTTAAAAACTGAAAAAAAATTTTCCAGTTACTTTCATACGTACCAGGTCCCATGAGGTCCTTGATTCGAGAGTGAGTCTGACGTTCACACCAATCATTAATTTTCCGGACAGCAGTGCTGGGCTGCGAGAAATCAACCCTCTCAACCTCTTGCAAAGAAGCAAACTCCACGCTACCCTGGTATTCTTCCTTAATATTACCCCGACTATTGGCAAATATTTTATTTGCCAGAGAAAGCTCCACATTTGTGTAACTCTAAGACATTCACAAAAATAGAAAAAATCAGCGATGGAAAATCATAAAAAATTAGAACATAAAAATCAATTCAATGACTTACACTCAGCTCAGTAGTCAAAGTTCGCAAGGTACACTCGGTGATATTTTCATTAGCATGAAGAATTCGATTTAATTCAGCAGCAGTGGAGCCTTGAGCACCGAAACCAGCCATCAGCAGCACCATGGCCACGCTCAACGGTGAACTGATGAAATTTCCGTCGACAGAGGGATCATTCAATACAGCCTAACAAACGAAAACAAAATTAAGCAATATAATCCTCTCTATCAGTCGATTTTACTTTTCATTTTACCTTATACAAGTCTGCAGAGAATTCATTGACGCTCTTCGTTATGTCTGTGAATGCTGAAGATCGTCCAACAGGAAAATAAACACAAGCGTGTGATTGTCCGTCATGCCATGAGTGGACAATAGTCAGCACTACAAAATATGCAATTCCACCTGGAAACAAATTAATTTATGGATTATTCCAACGGTTTATCCGGTTTTTAAGGCGTTATATCTTGTTGCAAGGCTGAAAAAGATGTTTTTTTTTTTTTTTTTTTCTGAAATTGTATTTGATTTTACAAAAACCATATTGGTGCTCATAGTACTAATGTTTAAGCTTACAATGACACTCATCATTTGTGAAAATATTGATCGAGTGTGCTCCTGCAAACGAGTACTCATCGACGGAATAGACCAAATAAAAATTTTTCAAATTGTTTTAAAAAATCAATATAAATATCGGAAATATAATTCTTCAGATTAGTTGGATATCTTTGTTCATACGCTTTAACAAAAGTATAGGAAATATAGGAAATTGTAAAGATTATAATTTTTATGGTAAAGCTAATTAATCATCAATAATCTTTTAACTTCAGTGTTTGACAAGATATTTTTAATTGAAATTGAAACATTTTAAATTCCATACATAATTCATCAAGTGATGAAATTACAAGTTACTTGTGATGTAAAATTTTTTATGACTTATTTGAAAGTTTTAAATGAAAAAATAGACTTACGTAGCTTCATGACGATCACGGTGCCACTGAGCCACGAGCGGATGTGTGAATATCGGATTTACGATAATTATCAGAATTTTTAATTCCGACAGTGTATACAGTGCCAATCCAACGATTACCTGGAAATAAATCGAAAACATAGTTATGTGTCGTAAATTTTAAATATTTCGTGGGCATTCTCCTACCTTGACATACAAATGATTTCCTCTTAAAACAGCGTGACGTATATTTGAGATAAGCTGATGATCATTACGCTTGCAGCTCCTGCACCTCGCTCGATGGTCCGCCACTAGTCCCAAAGGGACGATATCAAGCCACCTCGGCTCAGGGAAGTGGATACCTTAACCACAGGTGAGAGAGACTACCCTAGTCTCGAGAATGGGGCCACCTCAGCCCTGGTTATCAGACGCCTTGTCCGAAGAAGGGAGACTACCTCAGTCTTAGGAGAAATAAGCGACCTCAGCTTCCAGTTGTCTTCTCGATGTTCGCCCTCGCTTGATTCAATGAAGACTGTGTTGATTGCTGGCTTCTTGGCCGGTGCGTGGCGATTGAGGCCTTGAATGTTATGTTATTTTAGCTCACCAAAGCGTAGAGCGGAGAGTAGAATTTTTTTCGCCGGCGCTTCAAATTAATAGATCTTCCTCTCTCTCTCTAAAGTAAATGGTCATGTTTTTTCCTCCGTTAGATCGAGTAGATGGCCGTGTGAGCGTGGATGCCGGGTGACCATTACCCATACACACCGTCACATTTGTCTTGTCATGAAAGAAGTCTGGGAATTATTGAAGACATAGTTTATCGCAAATTAAATCTTTGTAGGGAATTTGTTTTTACACTGCTTAAAGTAAAATACTACTTACTCATTCGGTCCTGTGCACACACCAGAGCTCCCAACAGCGCTGAAAAATAGACACTGACTTGGCGCTAGCGATTTGGGGTTTTACGTGCGGCGATCGGGTCTATTCCTAGAATTGTTGGGCCACCTCAGCCCTGGTTATCAGACGCCTTGTCCGAAGAAGGGAGACTACCTCAGTCTTAGGAGAAATAAGCGACCTCAGCTTCCAGTTGTCTTCGCGATGTTCGCCCTCGCTTGATTCAATGAAGACTGTGTTGATTGCTGGCTTCTTGGCCGGTGCGTGGCGATTGAGGCCTTGAATGTTATGTTATTTTAGCTCACCAAAGCGTAGAGCGGAGAGTAGAATTTTTTTCGCCGGCGCTTCAAATTAATAGATCTTCCTCTCTCTCTCTAAAGTAAATGGTCATGTTTTTTCCTCCGTTAGATCGAGTAGATGGCCGTGTGAGCGTGGATGCCGGGTGACCATTACCCATACACACCGTCACATTTGTCTTGTCATGAAAGAAGTCTGGGAATTATTGAAGACATAGTTTATCGCAAATTAAATCTTTGTAGGGAATTTGTTTTTACACTGCTTAAAGTAAAATACTACTTACTCATTCGGTCCTGTGCACACACCAGAGCTCCCAACAGCGCTGAAAAATAGACACTGACTTGGCGCTAGCGATTTGGGGTTTTACGTGCGGCGATCGGGTCTATTCCTAGAATTGTCATCGACTTTACTGACAGCATCCAGCAGCTGAATATGAAAAATAAGAATCTTATTTGGCTACTTGAACCCACCAGGGAAAAACCCAACACCGATGAGTCAGCGATACGTAATTTTATCAGAATACTTTATTTGTTTTCTACTCCAAAACACTGGAGTAATTTTTTTGAAAACATAGTTAAGAGCCCTTTAAAAAATTTAGCCTTATACAAGCATTTTTAAAGGTCGCTTACGAATTTTTAAATCTCCAAAAAACGTCAAAAAATTATTGTATAAATTTTTTTTCCGTCTCATAGCAAATTTTTTTTAATGTGATATAAATAAGTTTTACAAATATAATGAGATTCGTACAGAAATATAAGTTATCCAACAGTCTGTCCTAGGTGATTTTAATGCTCGGGGCTCAGGGTTGTTTATTCAGCCAGAGTTTTATCCTCTGCGCGGATTTTAATCAAAAATTCAGATTTATCAGGGCTGATCTCTCAAAAAATTAAGATTAATTCTGTAGTAAATGAAACAACAACTTGAAATTGCGAACCTGATCGTTTTAGGATAGACCGTTGAGAAAAAAAATATATAATTACTGACGAAATATTTTTTAAACCCCACTCAAATGTCACTTTACCATATTCGAAAACTGAATAGAACTACAGATGGATCAAGAGCAGAGCGAGAAATAATAACAAGCCGAGATGAATATGTGGATTCTTCAGAGCATTTTATTATTCTCAATTAAAAAGCATTCAATTTAATTTTGACTACATTTATGTAGTCTTCATAATGATATATTCGCTTCGTGATAGTTTAACGACGTGCTTCATATATAGTAACTTGGTAACTACTGACGGGGATCAGTAACACGACCGCTGAACAAGATCACATCCTCGGTAGCAATCAGCACAAGGAATGGATGATCCACGTTGAAAATAATTGAATCTATCTGCATTCGAGACATCATGAATAGACCTAAAACGTTGGACACAAGGTTTATCCAACCAATACACTCTTATGAACAAAAAATATACTGTCATTGACTTACCAGTTGCAGCTGCAGCTTCGCACCCTTTCTCATTCACTTCTATGAAAGCTTTTTGTACAATTGTGCTGACCTTCAAATTGGCATACTTGCTGATACCAGAGAAATCTGCTCGACCAGAAAAAATTTCCCCCATTCCCATCGATTGAAGACTATGCGTCAGCTCAATTTTCGACTCTATTTTGAATAAAGGCATCATTAAATCCACTGTCTCCATCATTCCGGAACGAAGCATCTCCAGGGATACTTCACGGATCCCATTCTCTACCTGACGGAGTCCATTACGTTCGTAGGGCAGAATAACAAACATGCTCACTTTGTCACCGGGACCTTTGCTCTACATATAGATGGAGTTTTTTAAAAATTATCAATAGCAAGATATAGAGATCACAGTGAGTGATTTTAAGTGGGAGAGTGTTGGTACCTCGTAAGGAAGTTCGACACAGTGCGCAGAAATTTGCGGGAGTCTTCCATAACGATAGCGCGCTCTGGTCATCATCGTAGGCACTTTTCTCATGCTTCCATTGGCACGGTAAAATGGTCGATCTTGGGTCAATGCTCCTGCAAATGGCTGGGCCCACTTTCCCTTGAAATAAATTGCGTTGACGAGAACTAATACCGTGTCGGCATCGATATCACCTGCAAGAACATTTTTATGATCATTTAATAAACTTTGTAGATTTTTTTTGCATTTAGTCACTCGTATCCGCACCAGGTTTCACGA